>NDXB01018247.1:36751-99640 GCA_002631895.1 Agapornis roseicollis
GGCCTCCCGGTGTTGAAAATGGGTTTTTTTCCCTTTGTTGTTTCTGGTTTTTGAAGCAGTGAAAGGTCACTCCCTTACATCACCACAAATATTTAAAGGACATGGCAAAATTCAGAGGCTGCTTAAAATGACTTCAGGACTCGTCTTCCAATATTAAATACAGTATAGAAAATTTACAGTGAGTAACTACAAAGATCCCGAGTTGAATCTTTCAGTCAACACCTTTCATTTATTATCTATAGAAAAATCCATGGAGTTGGTTAAATATTAACATACAATGGAAAAGCTGATCGTCTTTTTCATCTCTAATTTATCTTGATATGGTGATAGAAATGCATTTATTATTCACGATTTACTTTAAAAAATATATAAAAGGATAGGGATTCCCAGACAGCTTTTGAATACTTGAAATGTAATCTGACCTCAGCAAAGTCAGAGGATGCTTTGACATGGACTGAATTGTGACCTCACAATAAGCTTTTATTTGATCATTCTTCATTCAGAAACACAACAGTTCTATCCTCAGAGATTTGTCTGACTGCAGTTGAGTCTCGTCAAAACACTTCTCCTGTGACCAGCACTTCTTGACTCATCCCAAAAAGCCTGCTACCGCATAGAAAAGCATCATCTACCTCCCTGAGCATGAGCTTTACAAGGCACTCGGGAGGTTTAGTCCAAGTTCTTACAACATTTTCTTGGAGCTCCGTGGGGACAACGTCCCTCTAGACTGAGGCTGTATTCACGCATGAGTATCACACAGGGATGTTGGAAAGGTTAACACAGTGAGAGCACAACACCTCCTCTTCGGTGAAGGAACAAATACAGAAGGAAGAGGAAAATAAAACAACTCCTTGCAAGTTATTGAAGACAGAATGGAAAACTCCAAAAACATGAAAGCAACATAAAACTTTAGGAGGCCTTATATTCTAATATGGAAAAAAATCAGAGTATTTTAGCAAAAGTTACTTTCGCAATTGCTGGTGATGAACTATGAATGAATGCAATTCCGAGCAGAGAGACCTGTTTTCATTGCCTCTCATAGATGGTATACTGCTGAATATTGAGCTATATTCCTGCAGTGCTTTTCTGTCTATAAATTCTACACTTAACGTAGGGTTATCCATTTGGTGAATTGCAAAAGCATATAATAAAGTACATTTTATCATGTATATGTGACAGCCTCCCTTGCTGTTAAAGTACCTTCCAAACACTATCATGCTCTTGAAGAGCTCTAAAATAAACATCAAATCCCAACCACAAGTCAGAATCTCTTTCCTCCCGAACCATCAAGCATTGCCGCAACTCTAGCCCCATCTCAAAGCACACGTATTCATACCGAGTCCAGAGTTTGCAGGGAATGGTCTCATAAATTGTCAGTGTTGGGTGCATCTTCTTTCTGCCTCTGAGGAACAACTGGTCATGTCGTCTTTTTACTTCTTAAGACAAAACAGTTTCCATGCCATCAATCCATAAAGCTGACAGTATTATAAGCTGAAACCTAATGTCCCAACTAACTTGCAATAGATTCAGGCTTCTACATTAAGCTTTATTTCTGCCTTTACTCCTAACCCAAAAATGCTAGTTGGTCTCCATGTTTCAAATGAGTATGGTTTTGACAGCTAGCAGCAGCACTTGGGAAGGTTAGCCACCTCGAAAGATAAAGCAAGAACCATCAAACAAAAACCCCTCATCTTCTCTTTGCAGGTCATTCAGTGTCTGCCCAGACACTCAAGCGCTGGCCTCAAGTGGAAACAGCTTGGTTAAAACCAGCCTTATTACTCTCCAGACCAGGTACAATGCAAGTACTCATTTTTATGCCTTGTCAACATTTGCATAGTCTTTGTGTCTGTCAGCTACCTTTATACAGTGCTATCATTTGTCCTTCCTCTGAATCTTTCTCCTCAGAACCCAGAAAATACCGGTTTCCAGTTAGGCAACGTAACTGTCACATCAAAATACAGTCAATCATGTAAATTGTAACACATCGCTCACCCCTAAATCTCTTTCCAAAGCGTATCTGTCACTGAATTTGTGACATTAAGCAGACAGAACTGCTGTCTGCTAAAAGCAGCATCCATAATTAAGCAAGCAGAATATATGAAGTGTGGTACAATAACAGGACGGTGGGATTTCAGTCAACTAAGGCACGGTTTCCATGAGTTAATGTAACTAGCTCGCATTTAACTGTCAAAGTTTCCTCTAGAAAATGGAAAGGAATAAATGGCTTAAGACAGCAAGGCCTCTAAGTTATCTTCAGTTCCTAATTTTATCAAGCTGTATCACTTTCTGTGATTTATTTCTCTCCATTAACCGTACAGAAAGCCGAGAGATGTGCAGCTCACATTTAGGTGTTCAAAGGTTAGACATATAAAAGAAGGTAAGATGGATCTTTCCTTGAACTAAAATGTTTCATCCAAAAGCACGAGTTTGGATTAGAGGTATCCTCCGTAGCAAACTCAAGAACTATGAAAACTCAGTTTCATGAACACACGGTGCCTGTTGCTAGATAAAAACCCAGTGTGTCTTGCTATAAACACATACACAGAGATTGTCTAGGCTTAAATAACAAGTGTGGAGAAGTAGCATGATCTGATCTGACAACTGATGACTGTCACAGGTAGTGCAGGCAGCAAGATCATCTGTACTGATTGATGATCCTACCACTCGAACCTCAGTATTCTTGCAGGTATGTGTCAAGAACCTGATGCAGGATTCCCGAGTCGTGATGGTCATGCCTTCAGGGATAATAAGGGCATTACATTGTGGTCAACTTAGCTGGAGTCCAACCAATGTTCTCCCCATAAGAAAGAAGCCAAAAGAGCAGATGCTAACATGGAATGTCAAACTGTTTACCTCATTGCTATGACAAGAAACCTCACACACCACACAGAGTATAACTGGACCAGTAAGAAAGGCTCTAGTGTCTGTTTATCCATCCTCTGCATGACGTCCTGGCACCTGCCACCTTAGATTTCCATTAACTGGAAATTCCAATGAGACATAAGGCAAAACTTCCCATCATTTGAGCAGTTAAGGAGTAGAAAAGGTTGCCCAGATTTGCTGCAAAATCTCCATCCTTGGAGATATCAGAAGCTGTGTTGGACACAGACCTGAGCTACCTGATCTAACTGGACCTGAGTTGAAGACAGGGTTGGACTGGAAGGCTCCTTAAGTTCCTTTCCACCATACATATCCCATGGCTGTTCTTTCAGAAACCAGCATCATGCACTGTAAACCTATAATCTGTAGTCATGTACAAGCAACCCCAGTAATACATCATCGTGGTTCTGACAATTCACACCCAGAGAGAAGAAACTCACTTTAGTCTCAGATAAACATGTTAGAAAGCTTTGCAAAACTACCGCTCTCGTGGCCAAGCTACCATTCTGAAGGTGTGAACATCTTTTATTATCTGCTTTCTGAACCTGAATTTAGCACCTCTCTTCCTGCCCACCATCACACCACCCCCAGGGGAAGAGCAAGAAAAAAAGTCACCCATACACACGGATCAACCACAAACAAAACCATTTAGAGGAACACTGAAAATTCATCTTTCATCATCTGTGCCACCTAGCAACACACAGCACCAGATCTGACACATTTGCAAATGTGACACAGAGGAGTGCATAAGCACCAGAACAGGAGGAGAGATGAAATCTCCCATTTAAAGATTCCACAGGCACCAGAGTTTTCCATTAGTTTTGAAATATGGTCATGCTTACAACAAAAAACATGCATCATTTTTAAATCACATAGTCAAGTTTTGAGTAAATATGAGATTGTTGTTTGGGTTTCTTTTTATGTGATGCTAATTTCATCTTCTATAAATCAGAAGCAAGCCAGGTATTTCAGCCCTACTGAAAATCATGCTGAACTTCAAAATTAAATGCAGGGTGCCTCTGCTTCGCCTCATCTGTTGCATGCAGCAATCTTTTCTCTTTATTACAAATAAAGGGACAGACTTTAAGGCTTTAAGCTCACTTCCCCTCTCGATAACATTCAAATCTCATCTGGGATAGTGAGTAATGTATTACCCCCAAAATTACATCATTATATGCACACTTAATGGCTAGCATGCTGCTCATTTAATAAAAGTTCTCAGTTAGGTACCTGAATTACTTGCTTACTCGCATGTTCCTGACTCAGAGAAACTGATGTTCACAGACTGCACGCAACAGGCCACAAAATGACAGCACATCTGGGGATGGACTCGAGCCCTCCTGGCTTCAGTGTTCCAGCACTGGAGTGAATTTATTGCTCTTTTAACACGCATTTAATATTTAAGTAGTGTTATCTATACAAACCATGCACTTGACATTCAGTTCAACAAATGGCATGATGTATGTCATTTTAATTCCTTGGGAAAACCGCAAGATTCATCTACTGGAGCCTCAGTCTAAAAGAAATAAAGTATTAAACCTCTCTAATTTCAGTCAATAGTCTGGAAACTATTGCAGCTTCTCACTTTTTAGGCATTCCTATTCATAATTCACAAGGGGATGCAACAAAAGCAATACTTCATGTATTAGCTGCAGAGCAGGTTCTGTGATTTGTGTCTACAAAAAACCTAGTTCAAGCTACATCTCTGGGAAACTTGCAAAGACATCCCAGCCCCTCCTGTGGTGCTGGTGTTTTCCTAGGATAAACCATCAGCAAAAGTCAGCTTATGTGATGGTCAATGTGCATTTAAAAATGTAGTTGGACAGATACATACATATTCATTCTGACAATTTCATCCTGATTTCCAGGCAGCCGTTTCCCAGCTGACGTATCTTTTATATATACCTCCATCTATCTTACATTACCCACTCTGGACAAAGGGAACTTCATTATTCATCTTTTTCAGATTTTAAATGGTATCTTTCCTGCAGAGTCTGCATTTTATTTTTATAATCAGAATCTTAAAACAGGAACATACTTTATATCTTTGCATGGGGAGGGGACCCCAGGAATGCAATGGAAGGTTTGCCACCCAAACAAAGAGGCAACACAGAGACCAGAACTGAAACGAGCACAGGAGACAAAGCCAAAAACCCCAATTTTGAAAAGAAAATCAGAGTTGAAGATTAAAAGCTGATGAAGAAACAAACATCAAGACTGACAGCTGTCAAGAACTGAGTCACCTATTCAATCAGCTAAGCAGCTCATCACAGCCAGAAGCAGGCTCCTCAGAACACTTCACCAGCCTCCCTCGAATGCAACCTAAAGCAGCTTGGGTCTCGCTGTTACAAGCAACCCCATCTTTGCAGTGGGTCTTCTTAGAATTCTGCACTGCAAAGCATCAATCAGCAGTGCCTGGTGATCTGGCAGAAGCTGGAAATCCATGCAAACAAGGCAAATTACATGGCTTCATTTCACCAACTGTCACCCATAGCAATTTCTGTTGTGAACTAGTACTTAAATGATATACATAGCACCTTGTCATCCAAATCAGAGGGAATATTTGGTTTTGTTTAAATAGGAGGAAAAGTCAGCCAAACGTGTAAAAGTGCATTCTCAGCTCTGTTTGCAATTGATTCTCAGCTCAGATTGCAATTACAAAGATAAAGCTGGAAACCAGAGCAGCACGTGAGCTTTCACAGAATCAGAGAATGACAGAATGGTTTGGGTCGGAAGGGACCTTAAGGATCACTCAGTTCCAGTGCCCTGCCACAGGCAGGGACATCTTCCACTAGCCCAGGCTGCTCCAACCCTGGCTTTGAACACTGCCAGGGATGGGGCAGCCACAGCTGCTCTGGGCACCCTGTGCCAGCGCCTCAGCACCCTCACAGGGAAGAATTTCTTCCTAATATCTCATCTAAATCTCCTCCCCGGGGTCAATCTGCCCAGTCTTCAAGGACCTCACAGAAGGCCGCTCTGAACACAGCTTTAGAAGGGATGAAAAAAGCTACTCCGTTATTAAAAGCTCCTTAAACGCAGCATTAACCTCATCAGGAATGCAACAGGAGAAAAGCATAATTAGTCAATTTAAAAAATCAGTTCATTTTTATTAGTACCAAAGAAATGTGGCCTATTAATTTGCAGTTCTTTGGGACAGACAATTTCACTTCAAATCAGAAAGGTGTGAGAACCAAGGAACTCCTGTTCAGGCTTTGCTTCCATGTCTAGAGCCTCACGATCTCAGCTGCTGCACACTGCTAAACCATAGAATCACACAATAATTAGGGTTGGAAAGGACCTTAAGATCATCTAGTTCTAACTCTGTGCCAATGGGCAGGGACACCTGCCACTAAACCATGTCACCCAAAATATCCCTACATACCAAAAGAAGGGAATCTAAAAATCAGAAACATACTTTTCGCTTCAGTTTTTCTGCTGCCACACAACCCACTTCAACAGCATTTACTTTAGCATAGGGGAAACAAGTATCTATCTGTCCTTTATGTTGCTTAGAGAGCTGATTCCTATATTTCAATTATCAACAGATTTGTGCTGGTTAAAGAACTTAGAGAGGATTTTAACGGAGTGAAACAATAATGCGAGACACAACCCAGAAATCCCGGTACCTTGCATTAACTCATTTAGAAGTAAACAGAAATTAAATGATTTCTCTATAATGTCTTACAAACTGCAAAACAACACTAAAAGGGTAACTACAATACTGAATAAATGGTTTTATAGGATCCAATTAAGATACTGTGCTGTTGGTTTGCCTTTTAGCTTCTGTTCAATGCTTCTTTACCCGTGTCTGACATCCATCACCCTCGCTTCTAGAGAAAAATTCATACTAGCTTACATTTAGTTCCTGACACAAGAACGTCAGTTTTCAACTTGATGTAAAGGTTCAAGAGCTGGAAAGATGCAGAAGCTGAAGCTCTTTTCCCAAGAGGGCTTCAAATACTAATTTCCCTTTCATATATAACCATCCTCATCAAGGAGATGGGAGAAAAGACACAGCAGATCTTGGGGCTATGCCTGATTTTCCTGGTGTTCTGAGTCTGAGATAGGATGATGCTACAGAGGCTTGGGCTGATTAGGGAGGCCAACTCCTACGTGCGTTTCAGCAGCTCACCTCAGGATGGCAAGTGGCTGCTGGTTTGCATAATGAGCATCTAACTGGCTTTTAGTTGATACTAGGGGGAAAACCACAACTTTTACCTCTTCACAGAACAGCCAAGTTGTGAAGTTACTTCCATCACTTTTACTATTTACTACCTAAGTCCCTCCTCACCATAACCACCCACTGCCCTGTTTTTTTATTTACTAGGGCACATTTTTACCCCTGGATGCACAAAACGTTTTCCACAGAGGAAAATCATTCCCTTTTTTCTTTCCTTTTTTTATACATCGGCGCTTTTTGACTTTGTCCAAGTATTATTTTCAAAGTCCACAAGTTAACTTATCATCCATCATCTCAGCCTGATGCAATGAAATGACACATATACTGACAACCCTCCATTTAATGCAAATGGCCAATTGATTCAGAAACTGCCTGCGCTGTTCTGAGAGAGTCTGCCCATGGTTCTTTAACCAGTTCTCAGTATGTTGCGGACTGTCAAACAATAGTTACCAGTGATTTCTTTTTCAGGATGCTTTATTTCCTGTGACACATACAAAGGGCCTGGGTTTATTTCAACTGTCCCACGTCCTTTGTGCAAAACTCTTGCAATAATCTCCAAAAGTATTTTTTCTAGCAATGCTTAATTATTTCAAGCCGATCCCACTTACTGCTCATAGCTCCATTATCCTCTGGCTTCTTGGTTTTTCCTTCCCCAAAGCTGTTAGATCTAGTTGGAAAGTCAAGAGAGTTTTTACTAGATAAAAACATTAAGGCTGCTTCCTTCACTGTTCATAAAACTTGAAATCCTAATCCCCTCTGTTCCCTTTGCTTCCCCCCAAAGGAGTCAGCCTGGGATGCCACTGTGAAGATAACTGACATAAAATGAACTAGTTTCCTACAAAGTTGGTGCCTATTTTGTCATCCAAACATGTCACTTACTACACAGAATAATTCTTCCACCCAGCAAAGCCTTCTATAGATGTATTGACAGGCTCTTCATCACTTTCTAATTGCCTGTGCTTCCTTCTTGCTAAAGCTGATCAAATTTTATTCTAATCTCAGCTCCATGCCAAGTGTGCTGGGTAAAACATCTTTGCTTCTTCAGCTGGGAAATGAGGACAGAATAAATACACCATGTACCCTTTGCTGCATAAGGGCAAACCGCTATGAAGCAACAGCAGCATCCCTGCCTGTGGTTATGCCAGAGATGGCCTCCTGCTCCCTTCCTGGTACTCAGTGTTTATTTGTGTTTTGCTTCAAAACTCCCTCTCTGTTCTCCTTGGATTGTTTTTTTCCTTTGCATTAATTTGTTTTGCTTCTAAAATGGAATGTAACAGCTGGTTAGTAGCTCATAGCTCATTTATAGTTGATTCACCTTTTGTTGCGCTACGTTTTAGTTCTCCTTATTCAAATGAGCATTATGTGCTGGGATTTTAGCATTAAATAAATGCTTTTCTGCTCAGTTTCACCCCTTACTAGCTCCAAACCCATCAAACACGTTATAAACAAAGGCCTACAACAGAACATAGAAAGCGGCACTTAGAAATCCAGTTTTCCAGCGGTAGATTACAGATTTACATTCCCAAACTACCAAATACAGTGGTCTCCTTGACCACCCAAATACAGTGATTTATACACAGTGACAGATTAAGCAGTCTTCCTGGTTACATATCATTAGTGGAAATCAAAGTCATGTCAGATATTGATGGTAATACCTTTCAAAGGTACATTACTAGCCAAGCTTAATGAGCAGCTTTCACATGAATTATGCAGCGAACAACAACACTTACAATCTATGCACATATATATATATATATATATACTCTCAGCTCCTTAGACTATATTCATCACAGATGATTTAGAAGGAAAGGAAAATGTACTCCCACTTGGAGCTAACCTGTACACAGAAGCAGCAAGTTCAGGCTATTCAATTTATAGATTTACTGTTGTAAGTGCATTACAATGAGTGCAACAATGTATCTCAACTGCAAAAGCAACAACTCCTAAACAGCTAATTTCTAGCATTCAATAGCACAACTCTTGCTTTGTGTGCTGCAAATCTACTAAAATCCCTGACCAAGATAAAATATTAAACTTTTAAACTTCCACTTAAAAGGATGCAGTCGTTCTGGGTTACGTTATTGTACGTTATCAATACGCTATTGATTAAAACTAATCTCTTATAGGAACAGAATAATCCAGTGTTGATGCTTATTTTCAAATTGAGAAGTGATGAAAGCAATTTTCATAGCCCATTTTAAACTTTCACTCAGAACATGTAGCTTAATGGAAGTTAATATAAACAGCACAGAACAGAAGGACTAAAATCTGATGAGGAACAATCAGAACAATTTGGTCTAATGGCTGAAAGGATACACATGTGCAACTAAATTGGACTTTGTTTATGCATTTTGATTTTCAAGCCTTCTCCAAGATGATTTCCCTATCTCCAGTTCTATCAAGGCAAAAATGCCCCCCTCTCCCTTACTTCGCTTCTAAATTTGACTTTTTAAATACTGGGGTTTTAATACTAAGTATGTCACGCTATTTCGTTTCTACTCTAAACATCGGCAAAGAAATGTACCTACCGCAACTCCCTGCCAGCTCCTGACTGTCTCTGAATCTGTTACTATTATTTCTATAGTCTCTGATTTGTTTTTGCCACTCTTGGATGTAAGTAAGATGAGGGGAAGCCCCCTTTTCTTTCTCCCCATGCATGCCTTTGAGAAATGGGATCATAATTACAGTGCCAAACCATTAATGCAGCTGCAAGTAGCATTCCCAGGCACTTCAAAAGAGTTCTTGACCAAAACGGAATCTCAGGCGCTTGACAAAAACTGAGGATGTTAGTTAGGAATGGAATTGAAATGAAACTTCACCTAAGCAGTGGTGCACAGTAAATGACAAGATTTAATAGAGAAAGAGGAGAGTCTCGACAAGCAGCCTGCATTATCCTGGTGTTTATATTACAGAAGCTGCAGTACTCTCTACCCCTAAGCGCTTGCTTCATTTTTGTACACTGATTACATCCACTCTGCCAGACACCATTTATAATGGCAGACAATCAGATCAGACACGACACTCAAGGCTTTTCTTAAACTCCATAATAGAAAAGCAGCATGGCAGTACATTTGGCTACTACAAGTTTCCTCCCCATCATTTAATTCACATGTGTCTTCAACTGCTAAACAACTTCAAAGCTGCTGTATGAAATCATCCATGTACCTACCCCTCACATGGTACAAGCCTGATCTGGGTGGAAATCACGGGGAAACACCTATTTTTGTGCCACTCTCAAAGTCCAAGGCAACTACAATGGGCTTCACATTGGGAAGTCTTCAAGTTTCCCAAACAAACTTTTTGAGACTTGAGTTCAATGGGTTGATTTTTGTGCAGAGATGAGGACAGCAGCAGTTTGCTACATAAGAATTAGGGATAATTGGCTTCACTGTGGCAAGAAGAGAGAGAAAATCACAGTATCTGGTAACACGGAGATATCAGAAGTTACTTAATCACAACACATTAAAATTGGTCTTCAGAAGTAGCCTAAAATTCACTGGAAGTTGTGCTTGAGCAATTCCATTACGCACACTAAGATTAATATAAAACAAATTATCCCCCTAAAATAATTATATTATTCAGTGGTTTTTTTAACAGCTCCCTTTCTGAATTTGTGCATTAAGCCTCCTCCTACCCAAGGTTTTTATTAGGAAAATGGATACTGAATCTAATAATACCCTGGACACAAACGACCTCACAAATTGTAAAACTTAAAACTAGAAGAATTTCATCTCCCATAAATCAGGGCTCCTCTATTAACTTCAGGAAAGGATTGTGGAAATTTCCATCCCTATCAAGTCTTTCCCTGAAAGAAAGCAGACCTTTGAACTGACTAGCACAGGCTGTCCTAGAGACCGTAAGGAAGAAGAATTATTTTGAGATAGGGGAAGACATGAGCCAGTAACAGTGCCTTGAGTTTCACTGTAAATGAGAGCGCAGACAGTGGGACTACCGATGGGGCAAGGACTGAGAGCATAAAAAAACAGGGGCTTCACGGGGCTGTAATAAAAGTAGCTGCAAAAGACAAGACCATGATTTTGTTGGAAGCAGGGGAGAGCTGGTAAGGAAAAGCACACTGTGCTGTCAGTCACTGCAAGGGATCTCTGGAGCAGCACAAAGGGGGTTGCTTCACATGGAGGTTTTGCAAAGGGTCTCATTGCTGTTTCTCATGTGGTGCCTGAAGCCAGTGAAGGATATGGGTATTTAATGAAGACAAAGAATCCATCAGAACATGTGGCTACAACATGTGTCAAAACATAGGAATTAAATTCTAGCAAACAAAGTCACTATTAAGTTAGCAAATTGACTTTAGAGTTTTTTCTTGGAAGCATATGGCACACAAAGTTGTAGCCACAGATCCCCAATACATTTTCATCTCTTACAGCGTTTATCAGGTTTGCAATTCTTTTATTACACCCTAGCAGTCAGCCTCCGGCAGAAAATCACTGCTGATCAATTGAGGAGATGTAAACCCCTTTAATACTCTTTATCAGTGGGACATGGAAAGCTTGTCTTGCTTTTTTCTTTTCCAGTGTTATGGAACAGTAATACAATTTTAGACACAGGTCTGCACAATATTAATGGGCTATCCAGTGCAGCACATATGTTAAGAAATCTAGAACTCAAGGGATCTCAGGTTACATTCTCAGTGTCTAAATCAATCCATATACAAAAGAATGCAGCACTCACATTTCCCCACATTGCAGGCACATTACAGTAGCTGGCTAGTGCTTACATTTTGGGCAGTTTGGGTTTTTTTCCTTCTAATTATGTGATTCTGTCAATCACACAAAATTGATTCAAAATAATGACCATTAAAAGTAACCTCATTACTGACTATCAAATGCTCACAGTTGAATCAAACACCACCAACAGTATTTGACAACTCCCAGAGGACACTGAGTTGTGAGCTCAGTACTTGCCACATTACGAAATACCTTAGTTGAGCTGATCTATGGATAAAGCACTGAAAGGTACACAGAGCCGCAGGGCAACAAGTGCAAGAGTTTGCAGCTGCTGCTTCTTCTTCATCTTGCAAGGGAACACCTTTGCATTAAAAGGTCAGCACTGAAAACAATTCTCCCTGTCCCAGGATGGCACTGGTACAAGGACCAGCAGTGTCTCACTCATTTAGTATTTAAAATTCTATCACAGAATCACAGAATGGTTTGAGCTGGAAAGGACCTTAAGCTCATCCAGTTCCAACCCCCTGCCACAGGCTGGGACACCTTCCACTAGACCAGGTTGCTCCAAGCCACTTGAGCACTGCCACAGCCCCTCTGGGCACCCTGTGCCAGAGCCTCAGCACCCTCACAGGAAAGAACAACAATTTATTATTAACAATTTGCTGTTTACTATTTACTGTACTGTTTTCTGTGTTGGCAGTGCTGTCCCTGGTCTTCTGCACTGAGATACCCCTCCCACTGGGACATCTGTCCAGGTCACGCTTTGCCTAGAAAGGTTGGACCAGGTGATCCTTCATAGAATCATAGAATAGTTAGGGTTGGAAAGGACCTTAAGATCATCCAGTTCCAACCCCCCTGCCATAAGCAGGGACACCTCACACTAAACCATGCCACCCAAGGCTCTGTCCAACCTGGCCTTCAACACTGCCAGGGATGGAGCACTCACAACCTCCCTGGGCAGCCCATTCCAGTGCCTCATCACCCTCACAGGAAAGAATTTCTTCCTTAGATCCAATCTAAACCTCCCCTGTTTAAGTCTGAACCCGTTACCCCTTGTCCTGTCACTACAGTCCCTAATGAAGAGCCCCTCCCCAGCATCCCTATAGGCCCCCTTCAGGTCCCTTCCAACCTGGTATTCAATGTTATGAAAGTCTCCAAAACACTATTAGATTGCAAGAATTTATACAACAGAAGAATTGAAGGCATCAAAGCTAACTTTAGATGAAAGAAAATAGGTGCTAAACCAGAATGCTTTCACAGGGGAAGATGGGAGAGTATCAGTGAAACAACTTGGGCTGGAGCAGAAGGGCACTGTGAACAGTAGGAATGAGGGACAGCACTTACCTCTCAAGTACCATGGTAGTGTTCTGTGGAAGAGCAGGAAACTGTCCTGGGCCAAGTCAAGGAGAGAGCTATAAAGAAAGAGGCTGTACGTAATGTAGCCTACGGGGCTGGAAAAGCACTACTGAAAAGTACTACCCTTTCTTGCCCCTTACAGCAACAAGAAGAAAATATTTAAACCTGATTAGAATGGTCTATTCTTTACCAGTATTAGAATAAAGGCAATTTTGTACTCATGGAACTTCAGACTGAAAGGAACAGAATCTGTTAAACATAGAATCATGGAACAGTTAGGGTTGGAAAGGACCTTAAGATCATCCAGTTCCAACCCCTCTGCCATGGGCACGGACACCTCACACTAAACCATGTCACCCAAGGCTCTGTCCAGCAAATATTAAGATAAAAAATGGTTAGAAAATCTACCCAAAAGGTTAACAATACACATTTCAAGAGGTAGAAATAATATATTCATGACTAATTTTAAAGAAAACACATGTTTGTTTGTTATTCCCCTAATATGGCACAATAGAATAAGCCTGGAGAGATCAGCATGCACTTTGCTGATCTTCAGGTTTCCAAATTCTTCTGGTATACTTAATTCCAGTGGATTGAAAAGGAAACAGCACACGGTCCTGCCAATCACAAGAGAAGGCTGTGAAACAGCCCCAGGTAAACCAGGCCCTCTCAGGCCAGAGAGGTGGTGGGTGCTCCATCCCTGGCAGTGTTCAAGGCCAGACTGGATGGAGCATTGGGTGACATGGTTTAGTGTGAGGTGTCCCTGCTTATGGCAGGGGGGTTGGAACTGGATGATCTTAAGGTCTCTTCCAACCCTAACTATTCTATGATTCTATGATTCTATGATTCTATGATTAGTCTTCCATTCACCAGCATCAGCACACACAGTCAAGGGGAGGCTCTGACCCCACTCTTCAGCTAAATTAGTTTTCTATCAACAGTTCCTACTTCCCTGCTGTCAGCTATCCTGACGATGAATCGATAATGCATTTTGATGAGGGCAGAATATATATGTAATGAAAAATATTGATTTGGCTTACATACTTCACGATAAAACTTTTTTTATTCCTTTCATTCATTCTGGTGACTTACACAGGCTTTTAGTTGGATTTCCAATCCAAGAATAAATTCTTAAGGTCCTTTCCAACCCTAACTATGCTATGATTCTGTGATTCATAATTCACAGTTCACAGAGACAGTGTTGTACAATCAGGGGGCTGCTAAAGATTCTCGGACACAGTGCACATGAAAGGGCTTTGCTTGGTTTTGGGGTGTTCTTTTCTTTATGGGTTATTTAAGTACTACCCTAGCCATGACTTAACGTCATCCACAGCTTCTCATTTCTGTACAACATGCATCATTCTCTGCAAAAGCACAATAGTGCAGGTGTGCGAGTAATAAGAGCTTATAAAGGAAAAAGGCTTTTTGCTTGTAAATTAAAATGATCATATGCTCAGTCCCACTGAATTCTGATACAAATGCACCACGTTAGACCAAATCACCAAGGCCTATCCCACAAGGAACACATATAACTCATCAAGCTAGCCATATTTCCTTTTTTAATTTAAAAAGTCTCATTATCCAGAGGAAGAGCCTCGGCATGCTTTTAATATATGTGGGTATGTTTTTAATATACGTGTAACTACTACATGTATGAGGAAAGTCTTTTATGAATAACTAACAGAAAGCAGACACATAAAGTACATTACTCTTGGCTTGTGCCTCACTTCACCGCTCCGAAGGAGAGAGCACGTCTTTCATCAAGAATGCTAATATATTCTTCCAGCTTACTATTTTACATCCTCTCTGAGGCTTTTAACCACTGGACTGAATCCTGAACAAAGGAATCGGATGCCCAGGAAGAAAAGCGCAGAGGAGCAGGGGCTACTTATCCACTCTTTGCAATATTCTTCTGACGGTGTGAAGCGAAGCAGCCCGCCGCCGATGCCCACCGCCGCTCGATATGGAATGCCGGTGCGCAGCGGAAAGGACCTTTCCATCAGATGTCCCCACAGATCCTCCTATTAGCAAGACTTAAGAAGGCCTTTGTCATACCAAATATGCTCAGCTGCTTACCGCATGGCGAAGCAGTGTAAGAACCATTTAAAGATGTGTCTGACATCATTAATCTATTTGCCCTCTGACCCGCGGAGCTGAACTGTAGCTATGGCGACCACAGCTTGACCTTACAACGCTGAGAAACTTGAAAGCTCCATAGCATTTTGGGTCACTTTGTTAGGCCGAACAAAGGAATAAAGAAGAAATGTGACAGTTTCCTGGGAATTAAGGTCAGCAGGTCAATTGCCCTAAAGCTTTATTGTTATATGATAAGCAAGATTCGGTGAAGTAATTTTTCAGCTGATAGAATAAATAATAAACAAAATACTAGAGCTTCTTGTTGTCCAAAGCAGAAAATTGGTCTCTATAAGAGCAATACATAACCCATCATAGAACGAAATTACTCGATAGCCTTCCCTGTTGCATTAACAGCACAAACACATGGGGAAAAACGGGCAGCAGGTATCAATTTCATATTCTCACCTCGGGTTTATTGTTAATTCAGGCTTTTGGGGGCGTGAGGAAAGTGTTTATTAATGCGTGTCTGAGAGTACATTTGATCAAATTGTCACTGTTTTCCATCCTCCCTTCTCAAATGATTCATGAAAGTAAGTGGGAATAAACAGCCTGAATATATGGAATGTGAACATCTGTGTAAAAGCAGCGTATGCCTTAGAATAAATCCAGGGAAGGAACCTGCCCTAACAACATGCTCTCACACATACCAATCCATATATTTACCGCCTTAATAACTTAGGCTTGTTAACAATGTGTATCCAATTCTGGACTATGAAGCAGTGTCCACTTTATGGACGTGTCAGCAAAAGTCACAAGTACCTTCATCTTCGAAGTGCTTTAGCCTGTAGTCAATGAAAATTAAGTCTACATTAAAATGAACTAATTTACAATGAAAAGCTTCTCCAAGTTCAGATATCCCAACCCACACTGTGTAGGACCACAAATGTAACTTGCAATACAGGTTAAAAAGCAGGTAGATACAAAAGATCTCAGCTGCTGTGCATCGATTTATCATGCTGTTGGCTTCTTCTTTAATTTCTCATGTCATTGCTGAAAAACTACAGTGATACCTATGTACAGCACAGAATGTACATAACATGCCAGTTTAGCTGAGCATTACCCACAGAGGTGTAAAGAGAAAGTTTGTGAAGCAGTGCCCCCTTTTACAGCAGATAATTAAATGTATACCACTATCTGTCAATGCAGTGCTTAGAGGTTCTCCAAAATTAGCATTGTTATTCAGTTATTTAATAAATATCATACCCCATAAAGTAGATGCTGAATCACTGGGGCTTGTTCATTAATAAAGATGCATTTCAGGCTTCTAAGATATTCTTGTGACTATTAAAGAATACAAAAGCAAAATTCCACGCAGCCTGCAAGCCAGCCCTTTCTGCTTCCCACTTTTTTTAATACTCCAGCTGTGTCTGAGAAACAGAATTCCACAAAACTGGTTTAGAAAAGCCTACAGACTGCCAGCCTGACAAGAAAGCATGGCCAAAATTATGCCAAAGTGAGGATGCTTTACGGATAAGCAAAGAATTCAAATGCTCTGTTGTAGAGCACAGCCTGAAGCTATCATTGCTGCAGCTGTACCCACCCTGAGAGAAACGATGTTAATGGCTCTAGAAAAACACAAGAAAAGCTCTATAAGAACAAACTAAAAACATAGAAAATTTGTTCTCATGTGAGCAAGCAGGAGAATGTAATCACTATACATATACAAGAGAGATTTACCTGCAGCCATTAAAACCCGGAATGCATGATAACTCTTATCAAGTAAATTACTTGTCTGGCAGAGAACGTCCAAAGCCACCGAAGTCAAATCACAAACTAGAGAACAAGTTTTAATAGCGAGGGTGCTTCAGAGAGAAATCATGCAACAGTTCATATTTAAGATACACAGTAGATTCCTCATTTCACCTTGGAAGATCGGATGCTTTTTGAAGTTGTGCTTGTGACAGCTCTGATAGCAAAAAAATATTGCTGAAAGGTCATTTGGGCCCCATTATACACAAGGTCATGCTAAATGGCACAAAGGCACGCTGGCTTACTTTCATCCTCTCTGAACTTGACACAGACTACGGAAGAGTCAAAAAGCATCAGCTCTTACTAAACTATCCTCTTGCAATCACTCTATTTTAAGTTCATTTGTAAAACAGCGACAAGCAAGCAAACTTGCCAGCTTCTTGTTCAACACAGGTTGCCGAAGCTTGGCCCTGAAGGGAGGCATTACCAGGTGCCACCCTCCTATTACCCACTCATGAACAAATACCTGCTCTGGAAGTCAAAAGAGCCTCTTTGAAAACCCCCTAAACCCTCAACAGTTATTACTTTCTATACATGTGAATCCCAGCTGAAGTCACACACTGAAGTACTACTGAGTTGGCACAGAAATGGATAAAAGCCAGGAAATTCTAGGTTTAAGCTGACTCGCAGTCCTTAGCACACACTATTGTCCTTTATCCCTAAAATTTAATTAAATCCCAGTCCTGACCAGTTGTAATAATTAGTACAGAAAACTGATTATCGGAATTGCTTTCCTCCAACGCTCTATTGTGCTACACTTCCTCTCTGCAAAATACAAAAGACTCTATGTACATTTTTCTTTCTCTGTGAAAAGAGGGCTGGGGAGGAGGGGGGAAAACTCCAGTCTGAACTTTTATTTAGTTGCCAATTGTGCTGTGGAATGAAACTAAGCATTTTCTTTTAAAAGCTGACTCAAATTCAGTACTTAATCATGCTATAGCCGAGCAAGAGCAGCAACAAATTATGTTACAATTACATTAGAAATTCTTTTATAAGATTTTGTTTTCAGTCACTTCTAATCTTTCAATAACTGCCATTGCCGGGGCTGATAATTCCCTAACAACATTTTTGCCTGAAACTAGCTGCTCTGATCAGAAACATTTGGAATGTAAGGAAAATATGTACGTGCACGTGTGCGCAGAGCACAGAGAGGGGGGAAAGCAGTCACGTTTGATTAGAAAAAAAGAGTTCTAGAAGCCATAAAAGATTTCCTTTATTCTTCTAAATAGGCTTTTTTCCCCCCCCTTATTCCAGCAGATTATTTACTCCTCTGCTCCCAACCAATTTGTTTTCTGTGCTGCAGACCACTGTAATATGCTATTTCAAAGATAATTGTTTCTAAAATTTAAAAGGCATATTCTATTAACTCCATTTGGAATAACAGACCCAAAACACAGGCCTCAGGTCCTTGCATTAAAGTAGACACACCACTAACTATGTGAATGACTAAGCCACCCAGAAAGAGGTAAAGGAGCTGGCAGGCAATGGGACACACAAATTGAGAGCAAAGGGTTTACAAGTCCTCTTTGTCTGCAGCGTTCTCCCTCCTAGCCCAGAATTCAATGATCTGGAGCTATCACATAATGTCTGTTTTCTAAACAACAAACTAATGCCTGCAAAATGTGCAACACCCACGTTTGAAACGATCCCGAAAAGCCTCAGCTCTGCCTGCCTGTAAATCAAAAAAACATTAAAGGAACCTTAATTTGTGATTTCAAGAAGATGCCTATAATCCAGGCAACGATTCCTACCACGAGATGAAATGTAAATGTAAATCTACCCCCGGCATTCTAAGGACATCCAACGGAATTAGAAAGTTTTCAGGTAAAAACATTACACTCGGATAGCTTCAAAGAGGAAAGGTACAATCCTTCGCAGGCCAGCAACAGGTCAGTGCCTGTTTCAGCAATGCCTCATCAGTATTCTTGCAAAATGACTTACGGTTTGGCTGCCGTGGCTGCCTTTGCTCTCATCTACCTCTGCTTTTTGCCGCAAACACAACACAGCAACATGTTTGCTGGCTGAGATGAAAATGCAAAACCATACCAGGACCTCCTGGCTCTCTGGCCCAACATGCAGGAATAGGTTTTACTAGTATAGCGTCTTCTATGGATTGGGATCTCACAGCCAAGGACAAACCGCCAGTTTCTAGAATCACAGAATTACACAATGGTTTGGGTTGGAAGGGATCTTAAAGCTGATCTAGTTCCAACCCCCCTGCCATTGCAAAGACACCTTCCACTAGAATAGGTTACTCAAACCTGGCCTTAAAACACTTCCAGGGATGGGGCATCCCAAGTTCCCTGCACTTCTCCATTTCATTCCCAGTGATATCTTTTCAGCAGTCACTCCAAAAGCAACTAATGGTCAACATCAACAACTTCTGTTCATCTACAGGAGGGAAAAGAACCCAAACCACCTTTGGAGGAGAAGCTGGGTGGATCTCATAGCTGGCCACACAGGATTAATGAACTGCACTGTCTTTGGTAGCCACCAAGCAGCAATCCCACTGCTCAGGTGACTACCAGAATAATCTCTGCACACTTCATCAGTAATTTGAAAGAGGCTGTTTCTGCCTGAACTCTCAAGTAACGCAAGCACCACACTGCAGGGGAGCAAAGGGCTGCAAGTCATGACAAAACAAGCAGCTGCCACACAATGTGACAAAAGTGCCAGTTTCCATGCCAATGGCACAATCCCTTCAATGAGGCATTTTGCCAACATAGAAAAATCTTTAAGACCATTGGGAAAACAACAAAGTAACAGCCCCAGCATGCTATGGGCTCCATTGCTTTTAAAAACACAGTGGATGTAACGTTACAGGTTACAGAAAGAACTGAGCATTTTTTTGTTTTGGGAATTAAAAAGCGAAGAAGAAAACTGTTTTTGTAGTAATATGACAGGCGACATAAACCGTAAGAAATCTGACAGCTGCATATGCCAAACTAACACGTTTACCAGGAACAAGTTTCTAGGAGACCTCTAAGGCAGAAGTTCATAGATGCAGCACTGAAGACAGTTTTGAATGGTGATGGGGGCTGGAAGACCACAGCTAACCAGCAGGCAGAAGGGCTTTGCAGTTGTTTTGCAAGCGGCAGGGAACGGTGAAGTAAATAAACAAATAAGCCAACAGCAATTTGTGATGTGCGCTGTCACTGCTGTCATACCGAGCTGGATCATCTCCTCTCCCAGCTGATGGATTCTATTTGAAACCACTCCATGCACGCATTCAAAGAGAGGTAGCACTAAAGTAGTGAATACTAAACCGAGCCCCTGATGAGGTTTAAAAGTTGACTTTTTGTCCTTCTGAAAGGCATACCTGTAGCACGGTTAGAGCTGACCACAAAAGCCAACTGCAGCTACTCAGTGCGGCACGCCTGACCCCACCACCAAACCGCAGCAGGAGAGGATGGTCCCGCTCCCTTTTTGCTGTGGCACTTGCCTGGCTCTATCATGAGCTGGATGGAAAAGCAGCACTGCCACAACCTATTTTATTTTGGGAGAAAGTCTGATTTTCTGGCAGCTGAGCTAATGAAAGGGTTGGCCAAACACAAGCACTGATGCAAAAGCAGAGATGGGGCTGCCCTCTGTGGTAGCAGCCAGCCAGCTGTATTGTTAAAACCCATTTTCAGATGCTCTTGCCTGGAGTACCAGGGAACTGAACTCAATAACCTGAATCCCTTCTGTTTTATGCTTTTAGGCTCCACTGTGTGCACAGAGCACAGAGCTGACCCGGCACAGGCCTGAAATGATTGTGGTTGAACAATCCATAGCAATCATGACTTGTTCGCTAAAGAATTTACAATTGCAATCAGAGCCTCTCTACATCCCCTGGGAGAAATGATCAAGAAGAAATGAAATAGGCTTTGTTATATCCACGCACAATAACGTAAAACAACATAAACTAGAAATAAAGACAAATGCTAGGCAAGCTAACAACAAATTGAGTTTTCATTTCTCACTGGGGTTATTTTTAGATGTGTTCATATTTAAATATGAAGGTAATTTCCCAGTGCAGCTGTTAACAGCTCTTCCTGAGCTTCTCTTGGAGTTTGGGTGTTGCATCTGCTGGCATTTGCAAGGCAAACTTCTGGTTTTAGTGCTTTAAAACTACAAAAGCAAATGCTTCGAGCGTTACTTCCAAAACCCATACTTTCCATCTCAGGGGATCCTATGGTCATTTTATTTGTGAAAGGTTTGATGTTTTCTGCATAAAACTACACTGCTCTCCTAACAAGCACCTTGCGTGGGTTTTAATCTTAGCCAAAGACATACTGAGATACGCGTCAGGTGAACAGCAACTATAAACAAGGCGCTAGTTCGGGCACTGCTGGTGATTTTAGCAAGGCATGACTTTAAAGAGCTATTGCTAAGGTCAAGAACTACCCCAGTTTTAATGAGGGGACTTGCTCTGTTTCCCTCATTCAAATGAAGCCTTACTTTTTCCATCAGTAAGTGTTTGTCACACATGTTACTGCATCTGAATGCCTGCTCGCCTGGAATCAGACAGATTAATGCTTTAAAAAGGTCCATGGACATACTGTATTTGATTCTGATCATAGGTCCAACTAGCCCTGTCGCACCATCAAGTAGGTTTTTGCTCCCATAGCAACATGCCAAACTTTGACACCTACAAGTTTCGTTATAAAATCTGAAAAGTGGAAATTGATTTATAGTTTACTTTTATAACCCATCCAGCCTGCCAAGCAAAGAAATGAAAAGCCAAATCACCTATGAGAGTGTATCACTGATCTCTCTATTCCACAGCATCACTTATACTGTAGTGAGTGTACAACCAGCCTTTCACTTTACTTGGCTGGGTTGGCAGACCTAGACCTGCCTTTGACCTCCTTTCCAAAGGGAAGAAAGATGAAGCCTCTGGCAGTGATGCACAAGCCTTCAGTGGAGATCTGTGGGGTTTAGGGTGGAGGAACAGGTGGGAGAGTGACTGTGAAGCAGCTTTGAAAACCTTTTTCTCCATTAAGGACTTTCATAAACAGCTCCTACAGCACAGACCACTCTTAGGGGAGACAAACACATGCTCAACTATGTATGTAAGATGTAGGAGTTTGTTTTTCCAAGGTGAGAAGAAAAACAAGGAGCTCAAAGACCTTGATGAAAGCGTTCCTCTATCACATAGCTGACATACCTCAAAATTCCCATCCTGCCTTCTGCAATCTCCTACTTCTCTGAACCACTCAGAGCAAGCCAGACCCTGCTCTTCAGTAACAAAGCCACTGTTGTCACCTTCTCACAGAAGACATCTGTCTTAGATGCTGCACATGGTGCAGGGCCACATCCATCCTGAGCTCAGCCAAAATGTCTTCATTTCCCTGAGTCATAGAGCTGAAGGTCTCTTTTGGGTTTACACAGATTGCTTCTCTCCAGGATCCCCGACATTTCCTCCAAGGCCTTGGGATGGGCAGCGGCAATTAGTGCACACTCACAAAAGGCCAAAGAACAAAAGCCTTCAGGAAGGAGATTAAAGATGGATTAAGGAGGAAAAGAAAAAGTAGAATGCTGCTCCAGATGCTAAGCCTGAAATGACTTTCAGATCCTGTTTCCCATGGAACTTCAGTCTCTTACCACTTCAAGGAACTTCATCCTCGGCAGCAGCAAGGCATACCAACTAAATAATGCATTCTCATCACCTGTTCAAAGTAATTCCCAGGTCTCAGGCCCTCTTCTCACTTCCCTGCTCACCAGCCAGCTCTGGGCAGACACCCGCCAGAGGGGAGCTCCTCTCCACCCATCAGTGTTCCAAACCATTCTCTCCAGGTGTTGCAACTGGGACGCAGGTGAAGAGGGATTGCTCTAGGAATACTCAGGAAAGCCTCCAACATGAATGTGCTTCTGCGGCTTGAAGGAAACAGTATACCTCAGCTGAGCATGCCAATGCTTTAGAAATGAGATCTCTTTCACATTCCAGATAAATTCTAGTCCAAATTTCAGTGGTAAAAGTAAAATCAGCATTAATAATGCATAACAAGGAAAAGTAAATGTGAAGGAACATACATATGCCCTAAAACTACTTTTCTTATTTTCTGTTTAGCTTCAAGGAGCTTTCCACAGAGCGCTCAGCCAGCAGATGCTGAAGACAAGCCAGCTTCCACACTGACTCACACAGATGGCGCTGGTGGAGTTGATTCTCATACAAGAGTGGCTTGTCTTCTCAACTGAGATAAAGTTCCTGCATATATATCCCTTTTCTGAGTCAGGATCTCATCAAATGTAAGTACACTCCTCATGGCCAGGGAAATTGCATAATTCCTGGTAACGCATTTTTAACCACCACATCAACTTGCAGCTTTCTGACTGCTGTTGTGTAAAGCCATTTCTGAAATGGCCTCTCCTGCTGAAGAGACAAAGGCAGCGCAATCACCCCTACTTACGACTAAACAAATCTGTTCAGACAATGTAAACTCAGGCCTTCCTGAGAATAAACACTTTTGAGTTATTCCTATATTCCACACTGGCACATAGCCTTTTGTAATTTCAAAACCAGGTATTACACAAGCAAATCAGCAAACACACAGACTCCTGCTCATTGCTGGATGTTAAGATGTTAACACAGACTAGACACAAGCAACGCAAACAACCAGGCTGATGCACTGGGCCAAAATAGCATACCAATGCTTTGAATTGGTTTGCATGCAAAGCAGGGGGTGTACATTATTTAGAGAGAAAGCCTTCCACAGTGCTATAGCCACACAATTGCTTAAAATTTAGAAGAAATACCAAATCCACATTGGGTTACTAATACATTATAGATCTGCACAGAACTTGGCCATTGTAATTTTACAAGGTTAGTCCTATGTGAAGCTGCTCACCCAATTTGGGACCAATAGGAGAGGGGAAGAAAACAGGAAACTCTTTAAAAGGAAGCCAGATAAGAAGGCCAATGAAAGAGAGAAGAAAGTTCAGCAGAAGCAGCATCTCATGGCAGAAGATCAATGCACAAAGATCTGGAATGTAAATGCTCCTGTGTGGGTTTGATGTGCAGAAGAACAGCTATTGGGCATTGCAGGAGAAGGAGAGGAGGTGGGTAGGAGGCAGGGTGTATGCAGAAAGCCTGGCAGAGAGAGCATTGCAATGGCGAGAAGAGAGGTGGCAAAAACTGGGGCCAGCAGGGAGTAAACCATAACACAGAGAAAGGACCCAGAGAAGAACCATTTTTGTGGCCTGAAAATACACTTATGAGAAAGTATGTGACTTTCAAGTTTTCAGCATGTAACTATGAAGAACTAAGGCTAATGAAAAGTGCATATGGAAATGCAACAAGAAATGTGAATTTTCACCAAAAGGATGTCTGTTTAGTATTTAAATAGCCAACAGCAGGAGCAGCAGAGTTCAAACACCAACAAGCAAAACAGGAACAAGAAAGGAGTCATCCATTCCCAGCTTCTTCTTACCAAGCCACAGATCACCACTGCCTTGAATATCTGATGTATCAGCCTTCTTAGTAAGAAACTGTTCCCTGTGAGGCACTGGCACAGGTTGCCCAGAGAAGCTGTGCCTGCCCCATCCCTGGCAGTGTTCAAGGCCAGGTTGGACACAGGGGCTTGGAGCAAGCTGCTCCAGTGGAAGGGGTCCCTGCCCATGGCAGGAGGTTGGAACTGGATGAGCTTCGAGGTCCTTTCCAACCTAAACCATTCTGTGATTCTATGATCTCTCTACTCTACAAGGCCAGCTTTGGGCAGCTGCCGCAGAAGCAGCAATTAAAGCTCCAAGAAACAGAATCCAAGATGAAGACTGCACCAGAAATTCCTTTTTCTGCCATTTCAGAAGGTTTATTTATTTATTTTTTTTTTTTTAGTATTTCTGCTACTGGGTCTCTTTATATAGAGGCAGCGTAAAAACGCATTTACTGCTTGACTCAGCTCAGTCTAGGCTGCATCCATAAAAACCTGAGTTTGCAAATGCAAGGAATACCCTCAGGGAAGAACAGCATTGTCTTCTGCAGGATTCTTCCTCGCACAGACTAGTTTTACTGACAATCTCAGTTAAAGTTTTCCAGGTTGTTTTGGGAGGACACTATTTTTCCTCCTTCTAACACATTCTCAACACCTCATCAAGCATAGGGAAAGCCTATTCAGTTCTGACAGCATTGCTTATGTTACGTTTGCAAGCAAAGGCTCCATATTCTTCATAGCCGTGAAGGAATTAGCTCTTGTTTCTCCCAAAAATTTCATTGCGGTGACTTGATGGTTTGACAATACAACAAACAGAGAAAATTGCCTTCTAAATACAAAATCAATTGGCCGTAAGTATTAGGAGCAAACTTTCTCGGTATGGACTTTACCCTGTCAGCTTTCTTTATCCATTTCTGTATGTTTTGTAAATCAAAGAAATAAATACCTTACTCATAGGCTTTGCAATTTCGAGTACCCTATTAAGTTACTTGATTTTGCTATCAAGAGCACATGATCTTCTAAGCCAAGCTCTTTATTTGCCTTAGGTAAAATAGCGATGCAGTTGCGTCAGGGGTGTTTCCGACTTGACAGGGCTTTTCCCTGGGCCTGTTTAGGACAGCTGGAAAGAAGAACAGGGAGAAAGCATGGAGTGAAGGGAGAGGAATGGCAGAAAACACAGGTGCAGTGGTCTAATCTCCTGGCCTTTGCAGACAGACAAAAGAATAACTACAATTACAGCTATTATCTCTCAAACATTCCTCTGGCAGGGAAAAGGAAAAAAGGAGCACTCCTGAGGCCACCTAATTTTAAACCAGTATTTAGGTTTTGACTCTTGGTACCTTTTTAGCTTTACTGTGGACTGTCTTGCATGATTACATTCTCATTTTTGTTGCATTCGATACAGAGCTGCTGCACCAACTTTGCCAAGGTACTTTATGTACACGCACAATACTGAAAGCTGGATTTGACAGGCATTTATTTTTTAAAGGAATGTATCCAAAATTGGATTCTAATTCTGACATGGTTGAGATCATTTAAAGATTAAACTCTAATACCAACTGCAACAGGTATTTGTTGTACCTAGTCAATATCAGAAAACCTTATAGGACATGTATCATACAAAAGTTCATATATTACAGTGGTTCTTTTCTAAGATGTCTCTACAAATCAACCAATGCCTAGCTTGGACTTAGAGCAGTCTGCTTTGAAAAATCAATATAACCTGATAAAAGCCTGGAGCTAAAAACCACTAACATTCATTTCAGTGTATTTCATTGAATATCAAACTATTACTCTCAGCTTTATCTAAAAGAAATCCGTCCTTGGAAAGCTTGAAGAAGCAATGGTTCCATTTCAGTGCTTGAGACAGCTCTCTCCTCTGCAATGAGGATGAGTGATCTCAGATTTAATTTGACTTCCCCATCAATGTGTTTGGTTTCTTAACATTTCATAAATGTCCTGCTCAGAAATGTTTATAACTGGAATCTGATCTACAGCAGGCCAAAGTAGATCCAAATGCCTGTCAAATCATAGCAAGAGTCATCCAGGTCAACCTTTGGCTGAGGGAGTTCCCGGAACTGTGATTCTTATCATACCATCAGGGTGCTCAGAAAAAAACCAGCAACCATCATCATTATCACATTGACCTAACAGCACCTTACAAGCCTGTGCTATAAACTTACATTAAAGTCCTTTGAAACGTGTTATGTAGTGCAAGTGCTCTGAATTTCCCATCTGCCACCTTTTAAACTCTCAGCCCAGAAAGGTTTAACAAGATTGCCAGGTCTTCTGAAGGTGATTTCCCCATAGGCCTGACAAGAACTTTAATCTCCATATCCCCAGCATTAATTAATTCTATAAACAAAATACAGGTTAAAGACTATTTTAACTTAAGAAATTCAATTAAAATATCTCATTATATTCCTTGGGTTTGATATATCTGTATTAAATATTCATGGTTTTATTCCCTACATATGAGCAACTCCATTGGTATTAGCAGTGCTCCTCCTGGAATTCAAGAGGCCTTGAATTTCTGTATTTTAAGATGATGGAGAACACGGTTGAGCCCTCCACATACAACAGTTATTTTGTGGAGAATATTTTACAGGCTACCCACATTTTGAAGAAGTATATTTACTGAATTTACATCGAAGAACACAGTCCAAAATCTGCTTGCAACAGCACATTAAAGACCTTTCAGTACTCCAGAGCAGCTGTGACCTGATAAAATCTAATTATTTCTAACATGCCCTTTGGAATTCTCCAGGAATATTTACTGTAATTTCTAACTGGTGCCATAAGCACTGGGCTGACCTTGGAATAAAACTGAAAGATAGCTGAACGTGTACCCTATACATCTTTCATGAGTATCCCACAGATACATGTTAAGGTTTAGCAACATGGCACAGCAACATAATGCCGGGATCTGTTAACTAACACAACAAAGTCAGGCATGAGAAATACCAAAGAGAAACACTACTGCAACAACGAAAGTATCTCAGTTTAAAGAAAATAACTAAAGGATATTCGCAGCATCTCAAAACACCTTTTGCATTACCATAGCCCACTGCTCTGTCCCAGATGATGAGACGCAGATGCACACTAACACCAGGAATACCTATGTGTATATATTATGTGTACATATATATCCATACAGGCATGAATACAGTGTGTTATATCAAGGTGTATACATGATACAGTTGTATATACTGAGCTGCTTAAGGCACAGCTCACCCTGCCAGGACTATCAAAACAGTTGTACCTTAATTTGTAGTCAATTTGTTATTAGTTTTTACTCTCCTCAGGGAAAGATGAGACTTGAACCAATAGAGAGAAGAATCCTTGTCCCTCATTGTCAAGGAAAATCAATCTGGATTTTTTTCTTTAATTAGCTGAATAAATACAGCAGATATATAACATTTCAAACATCCGAATACCAAATACATCAAGCAGCATTTAAAAAAATCTACTAGAATCCCTCTCAAGAAAAGATGAGGTTTGACACTTTCTGGTTTCTCTGTATTTGTTTTTGCCAAGAGGTAAACAATGGGAATTTAAGTATGCAAACTTTATATAGAAAGTGCAACTACCTGGCAGTTTCCCTAGGTCTTAATGAAATCAAGCTCTCTTTAACAGAGCTTGGCCTTGCCATCTTCTAACACCAGCACAAAGAAAAACCACAAAAAGCAGGAGAGCTGGGATGTGCAGAGACAGCTTTCGGGTGCCTACCTTCCCCCAGCCATCAGCTCCTTGTGCTGGAGAACAACACGAGGATGGTCAGAACACTGCAGGAGATGGACAAGATCACCTACACACCACTAACAAAAGAACAGGACGCTCATGAAGGCAGTGGCTGTCTGCCTTGAAAGAACCCCCCACTTTGATGGAAAACATAAGACAGTGACATTGGAAACATCACCTGCACCTACCAAATCCAGCACTACTTGTTTGAATTAGTAAGCTATGAATAAAGGGAATAAAGAGTTGGTTAATGAAAAAACAACTAGGGAATACATTTTCTAGCTTGCCCTATGATAACCATAAACCCTGGGGTCTGTTTCAAGAGTCGAAAGTTTGTTTTCTGAGGAAAAACCCCCTGAAGACTGCAGAGCAGCCAGGCCTCACTCATCTTCAACCTTGGTCTCACTGGGCATGATAAGGTACCTGTGTTATCGATAAGGTACCTGTGTTATCTATGAGCCAGCGCTGCCCTGGGTGGAGCAGGAAAACCGGGCAGCTCTTATCCACCCGCTGATTTCAGACACCATTAAGCACTAATACCTGGAGAAAACCCTCAAACCTCTCCCAGCGCTGCTGCTGTTGCCTGCAGGGCCTCAAGCCAGGCGCTATGGCCAGGCCACCGCTGTCAATGGATGACACCTGGAGAGCGACACCACTCATGGCCGCTTATTTAACAGAGCGATGAAAATAACACCTCTTTATAATCAGTTTGGAAGCGTTTGTGCGGCTTGTAACCATTCCTGCTCCTCAGGCCAAACACCAAGGGGAAGTCCACAACCTGGGTTAAGATCCCAGCATCAACCACACAAAAATAGTCACTGTGGGGTTTAACTTGCAGCACTCAGGGGACGGAGGGGCACCACCTCTCCCCGCACAGCCATCAGGGGCACCGCTGATGTTCTTCCTACCAAAACAAAACCGGTGAAAACCCTTAAAAGGACCCCAAAAACGCATGTGCCGCGCGCACCCCTCACACGCTGCCCACGGGCCCCGACCGCTGCCTCGCCTCCCCTCCCCCGCGCGGCCGCGCTATGGCGCCGCCTGCTGCTCCCCCTAGCGGCCGCGGCGGCCGCGTGCCGCGCCGTGCCCCGCCCCTCCCCGCCCGCCGGCCACGCCTCCCTCACGGTGACGTATGGCCACGCCCCCCACGGCTTCGCCGCTGCCGCCGCGACTTGAGGGCGCGCGCCGAGCTCCGCGGCTGCCCCGCGCTCCGCGTACAGCTCCGCACCGCTCCGCTCCGCTCCCCGCGACGGGACCCGGCCATGAGTGGAATTACGGCGGCGCCCGCCGCGCTGTAGCTGGGATCGCTTCTTTCCGCGCCCCGCAGGTAAGTGCGGGATAAGCGCTTTCTCCGCGGGAGTTGCGCGGGCTGGGGAATGAAGGGAGTGCGGCGATTGAACAAGAGGAGGAGGATGCGGCGGCAAGTTTGGGAGCCCACCTTTCCCTCTTCTTTCCCCCCACCTCCCCAAGTCCTGGGGTGCGGGCATTGGCGCCGCGACGGGGAGCGCCCCGCTGTCTGCGCGGCAGGGTGCGGAACGCGGCGGACACCCCCGCGGGCACAGCGGCGCCTGCAGCCGGCCTTTGCCATCCCCATCACCCGCCGCATACTTGGGGCGCTCCCGAAACTGCCAGTGCGGTACCGGCGTCGCACCAGCCTCGGGAGAAAGAACATAAAACCGGGCTCCGCGGGAGCGCAGGGACCCGCGCAGCAGCAGCGCCGGGCCGGCTCCCAGCGCCCCTCCTGCGCTGGGACCCCAGCCCCTTGTTGAAGCGGGGCCGGGGGATCTTGCTGCTCACACCCCGTATTTCTGCCCTGGTTTGCCCCCTCCGTACATACATTTTTAGGGAGGGCGGGAGCGTTTGTATCATCTCCCCCCCTCCCCCCCCAACCCCGCGGTGTCTCCGCGGGCGCGCAAATTCTGCGGGCGAGAAGCTGGGGAACAAAATGGTTGCACGTACGTTGAGGAGGAATGCAACAGGCCCCAATTCCCTTCAAACCGCCCCCCTTGCTGGAGGAAGAAGAGCTGGCTGATAATCCCCCCGGCATCCGAAAGGCCCTCGCCTAGTTTTAATCAACTTTGGTGGTGTTTTCAGTTTATTAAGTGGTTGCCTGCCCTCCTATAAGCACGGCAAACAGCATTCAGAAACAGCTTGCAAATAAACATTTCATCCACTTGTTCCTTTGCATACCTCATCTCTACCTTCTTCTCGCCCCAAAACCCCTTTCACGGCTGCCAGATGTGCCAAAGCCTTTTGTTTCACCCATTTCCTCCAACAGCATTAGGAGCTGCAACTTAGTTGTGGAGGCAAAGCCCGAGCATCCCTGCAGATAGATCCCAGCCTGGCATCTGCCATAGCATACGGCAGTAGGCACAGCTCTGATGCTGGGGTTGGTTTGGAGGTTTTAGGTGCCTCTTTAGTTTCCAAGATCCACCCCTTTCCCTTGGTGGATTAAAGCTGAGCTCTTGCCCAGGCAGCTGCCTTTCTGGCTCAGTCCTTCTGTTTGAGGTAGCCTAAATTCTCCTCTCCCTGACCGCAGAGGGGTTTGGGTGCAGCCCTGGCGCAGCAGCCAGCCCAAGTTGTGAGGAGTGTTGCAAATGCCACGACGAGTGCATGCAATTAATTAATTCGTGGAGTGCTGTTAGCCATGGGTTACTAATTTGGACTGAAGGCAAGTGTCTTCCCTTCTTCAAGGGATCAATTCTGGCTGGTTAAAGAGTGCAGCGGAGTATTTTGTACACCAGATCCCCACCAAAACGCAGGATTACTTCACTATTGACTCGTATTCCTGCAGAAGAGCATGTCAGCTGGATGCATTTTCTTATTGCCACTTGGAAATGCAAACCCTGAATCTTCTTTTTTCTATGTAAATCCTCTGTGCAGAGAAAAAGTATGGAAAGAAGAGGCTGAAAATGTTTGGACTTTAACAAAACTAAATCATTCTCCTGACCCCAATTTCCTTGCCTAAAATATACTGCCCAAAAAGACAGAAGCATCAATTATGCTCACCATCTACTGCCTGGGGATACAGCGTCTTAATGAACATTTCTCTGAATTAGAGTGAAAAATGCATTTGTCAATTCAAGTGTGCAAAGACAAGAATGATTTGCTATGAAACAGAAAGATCAGTGTGTGTTTTCCTTGTCAATAGATGCCACACGTTAGGTCATACTGAAGAGGTTTCAGTGCCCTTCCCTCTCCCCCCGCCACCCCCCCTATAAACCACCCTCAAGTTTCCTTTCATTTATTCCAAACCCATCCAATACAGCCCTGGTTTAAGATCGGTTTTCAAATATTTCATAAACAAAAGGTATACCTGGGTCTAGAGAAAGCCAATTATCTTTAAATATACTGAGGTTATTCTAATCCTCCTATTCACGCTGTTATCAAGCTTCTCTATTTTTCCATCCACATTTAATCGCTTCTAAAAGCTGTATTTATTTTCTTCCTGCCTTCTGCACTCCCTCTATACCGGCAACGGTGACAAACGCTTGGCATAGATTTAAAATGCTAATTCTCTTTTTCCTGTATATTCATACAGTTTTATTGTAACTGCAGAAGGACCAGATTACTGCTGGAGTTAATACAATCAACTGGGAAATAAGAGTCTGTAAACTCCCTAAAAAGAGTTCTTTTTTAACTGATTTTTAATTCTCTCCTTTGGAGGCTGCCTCTGTTTTTCTGAACAGGAGACTCTGTTGTAATTAAAGCCGAGAAAACTGGACAGCAGCAAAACCCATCTGACTTGTGGCTCTTTAAAGCAGTTTTTGTAGCATGTACCACCCCCCAGTGGGCAAAAAAACTCTGTAGTAAACTCAGAGCAAGCTTTAATCTGCAGAACTGAAGTGGATGCCTTTTACAAGAACAAAATAAAACAGCGTTTCGGGGTTGGTTTGGGGGTTATTTTTCCTTCTTTTTTTGTTTTATATTCATTTTCCCCTTTGTCACCAGTAGCTTGAAGTTGAAGGAGCTTGTGGAAGGCGGTGGTGCCTAATCAAAGCAATTGCTGGAGTTTGCAAACTTTGCACTGCAATTATGTGAAGTGGCCCCGGTTGGTAGATGGCCATCTTTGTCTGCTTCTCGCAGGAAGCATGGATGCTAATGGCTAGTTATTTCTGAAGTGTTTTCCTTAATCACTTCAAAGCACAGGAATGCACAGCAGAATTAAGATGGGATTGCGTACATTTATTTCTAATAAGTCACCAACTCTCACTCAGGGCAGGCATCTGGAGCGGTGTTCAGTAAATGTAGCATCACAAACTCTTCCTTTTGTGAGCTGGGAGGATGCAAGCAATCTTACAGCTTGACTTCTTTAAAGCTTAGTTTTTGAGGAGCAAATTTAGTGCTCTGGAGATGCACAAGCGACTGTTTTAAAATGGAAGGAAAAAAACCTACTGGGACTTTATCAAGTGTTTAAGTAATATTTTTACATGCCTCATTATTTTGTGCCACGAATTCCCTATCATGTGTAATTCCACCCAAATCTTGTCGAGGTGAGGGGAATAGATTTTTACCTTGAAACAATGGCAGCGTTTGTTCTCTATTCTTTCAAGCAGGGGCGAGTTACCTCAGCAGCAGCTCTCAAAAGAAAACCTAGAAGCCATAATTGGCTAAACTCAAAGAGCACTAAAACACAAACCAAAAAGCCATTGCAAAACACTCCCCCTCAAAGTGCTCTTTCAACGTGCAACCTCTGCAGAAGCAGAGTAGTCAAAACAAGAGAGTAGGAATCACGTAATAGTCTGGATCTTTTCAACCTCGCTTCTTCAAAACAACGAGAGGTTTTTAGAAGTAAACTTCAGAAGGGAACAACTCGTACTTCATTTCCATCCTCTGCAGCAAATACTGGTTTGGCTGATCTTAGGCGTGGAGTCAGGCTTTTACTCAGAATCCCTTTCTAAGTCAGATTCGCTTGCATTTGAAGGAAGATCCCATAAAGATTTGCATTTTTTAAGGCACTTGAGTTGGAACTAATAAGACAAAAGCAGTATTTTATATTCAACTGCTACACATGGGGGGGGAGCAAATTTTCTACAAGAGAAAGCTGCAACAAAAGAGCAAAAACCAAAAGCCCAAATTTCACCAAAACATAGAGATAAAGATCGGNCAGTATTTTATATTCAACTGCTACACATGGGGGGGGGAGCAAATTTTCTACAAGAGAAAGCTGCAACAAAAGAGCAAAAACCAAAAGCCCAAATTTCACCAAAACATAGAGATAAAACCTGACTGAAGGGCTCACTCTCACTTTAAGGATCCACTTTACATTCTTTACCCCTTGGAAAGACAGCTAGAGGACCTTCTGCTCGCCCAGCACCAAACAAAAGACTGGGGCACCTTCCTGAAATATGATGATCGTGGAAATTGCAGCTCCTAGACAGGGTGCTTAGAAAGCATTTTGCTGTCACTATCAACTAACCCTGAGTAATACCCTTAAAGAAAACAAAGTATGGGCATTGTTTTAAGGGTAGATTAGCACTGTGGAACTTCTTTTTGTTTGCTTTCAATAAAACAAACCAACTTGGTGAAGCTCTTTAAGAGGCAGCATGACCTTTGGAAGCTGAAATGGATGTATATGCAGTAGGTTTGACAAGTATTTTTAAAAAGGAGCACATTTTGTGCTTCAGATCCATTTCAGAATCTAAACAAATAGATAATTCTGGACTGTAACTACACTAATGAAGCAGAATTAGGTTTATCATGTACATATATTAACTTCAAATGATACTCTCGTCATTTATAAGATGAAAATCCTGAGTTGTTTCCCTTCCCCCTGTTACTTTGATGGTTAGAAAGAAGCCCCTTGAACTATCAGAGTTCCTGCCGGTGAACACAGAGGTAGATTAGAAATTCAAATAAGCATTGTGTGACCTCGAGTCAGGAGGTCTTGATTTTATTCACATTTTATCACAGCTTGGGAAGAAAAGAGCTCTTTGGCACCATTTTTGAGGGTAAACCCCCCCATCTTTTCAAATATACCAAAACTGTTTCTTTTCTTCTCCTTGCTGCCTACAGGGACAGGGAGTACAGCTGGGCTCATCCCTTAGAGTAAATATTCTTTGATACATTTTTCTTGTATAGTGGAAATTACTTTTACCTTTTTAAACTAAGATGTCCCCCTGCTTAGCTGTGCTCCAGCGATAAGTACACACGCGAGACTCAAGCATTACCACTATCTGTAGTAATTCACTCGCTTTACAGTGTCCCAGAAAAAGTAATTGAAGCATGCAGTTCAGTGAAGTTCATGACAACATTCAGCTCGGAATAAAGATAAGCAGAAAAGCTGCTGTTGGGTTGGTCCGACGTTACTTTTGTTACCAAAGAAAAGTCATTTTTGCATTTAAAAAATGAATTTTAGCACAGACTTTGTGAAAATCGGCTCTGTTCAAAAGTAATGGCTTCTTTCAAAGCCATGTGGCCATGAAGCCTCCCAGTCTGATGTTGCAGAAACCTGGACACAGTGTCTGTACCAGTGGGGGGGGTCACTTTTCTTTTCATCCTGCCGGATCAGCTATAATGACTTGATGTCAGGGAATATTTAGAGACAGCTCAAGAAGGGGAAAGTTGGAGCATGGCAGCAGGATTCCCTTCTTCTCNGGACACAGTGTCTGTACCAGAGGGGGGGTCACTTTTCTTTTCATCCTGCCGGATCAGCTATAATGACTTGATGTCAGGGAATATTTAGAGACAGCTCAAGAAGGGGAAAGTTGGAGCATGGCAGCAGGATTCCCTTCTTCTCTGTAGACAGATCACTGGAGCCTTTGATATGCAAAAACATTGTTTTCAGCTATGGCTTGAGATATAAAAGGGAAGTGCGAGATATCAGACAATCAAGACCTGAAGAAAACTATTCTAAGTTCAGAAAAAGGAGTGGGGGGTAGGGTCTTAATCCACATTTTTGAAACAGTGTCTCTTCTCCAAAGAGACCTGCTTTTATTTTCCTCACTCTTGTTTTCATGTTTCACTTTGGAGAGAAGGGCTAAAAAAATTCCAAGAATTTAATGAGCTTTAGTGCTTTCATTTTAATCCCACACATTACTGCTGTTATAATAGCGGCAATAAATGAAGGGATGACTATCAACTGGAGCGAACAGGAAACACTTTATATGCTAGGAAAGTAAAACAAATGAACTTACTTTCTTGTGTATGTATATCTAATATATGCATACTAGAACCTCTGGTTTCCTTAATGCTAACTGGTTTTTTACAGCTCTAAGGAAAACGTGGGGGGCTTCCTTAAGTAATTAAAAGTTATTGTAACCTTCAAAGGCCTGTTTAAGAAATGTACATTCCTGTGCCACAGTATATGTCCAGAAAATACCCTCTGTCACAGCTTCTCATTAGTTCCTAAGAGATTCCTTTTTTTCTACAGCTGTTAAGCACCTCTTTATTTCAGAGTTTCAGGAATAGAGGCTGGATTTCTATCCCCAACCACATCAGTAATACAGCACGAGAAAGCTGGACACTGGAAAACTGTGGAGCTTTTTTTGTTCCATTTTATAACGATTGCATAATTTACCCACATTACATAAGTTACCCAAAAGACATGTATACCCTTACATTCTAATACCTGGCCACTCAGATTGAGTTTTGACCTTAAATAAAGCATATGATAACATATTTATTTATGCCACCGTGGGGGGGTGTCTCATTTTGAGTTACTATTTTCATTATACTGCTGAAAACAAGGTGCAGAAACAAAGCTCAGATGAGCATGAAAGCAGCATCAGGAGAGAAAAGGCTTTTTACCATTCTCTCACTGAAGAGTCTCACCTTCTACTAAAATGGAGGTGGGGGGATGGGGGCTTGGTTGTTTGTTAAGGGCTTTTTTAAGGTCAATATTTTCCTAAGGGGAAAAAAAAGCAGCATAATTGTTATCTATGTCAATAATTCTGTATCATTTCACATTCCTTGTTGCTGTAGGAATATTACAGATTATTTTTGATGGATTGTTTCAAATCACAAGACAAGAGGTTTAAAACAAAGATTGTTTCTGTTTAGGCCTAATATGTGGACCAGAAGCTACTCTAGTTAAGCTGGTAGGAAGGCAGCTAAGCAAGCATTACTCAGCATGCTGTTTCTTCCTGGCATTTCAGTTCCGAGGCTTGTGCTTAGTTCTCTGGACAACATGCAGTCATGAAAGGGAGAAGTAAGTAAACGTTAAGGGTTTCTCTCATTTCAGATTTCACCACTTCTATTTCAGACATACTGCCAACATGCTTTGAGGGGACAGAAACTTGGTATCTCATTGGATACTTGCTGCAATAGTGATATGAAGTAGCCCAAGTTAATAATACCATTCAAAAAATAACCAAATAATTAAAAGTTCTTCAAGAAATAGGAAGAACCAAGACAAAAACTGATTTTTTTCCTGAAATGAGGAAAATTGGATAAAATGCTAATCTAAGAACCAATTCCACTGTGCAAAGTGACAAATACAACAGATCGAGCCCATTTAATGGACAAAACCCACATATGTATCTGTTGTCAAAGAGTTGACACAGATGCCTGGCAAGTCCCTAGTTCAGATTCAACATGTTGCAGATGTCAAATATTAATACAGGATTTGAGAAGAACATTTCCCCTTTCATGCAGTAACTGCTGAAGGGTAATTGGCTCTCTTTACATGTAAAACCAAGGAGAAGATCATCATTTATCTCAGTGTACCAAGAACACAAAGCAAGCAAACGTTTTGGCCTCCTCCAAGGAGTTAGGACTGGTTATTTGTCATCAGGTGGGAAACATCACTTACAAATACTTTGTTGCTGCCTGTCAATTCAGGATGACTTTATTTTGTGCTGACGGAAAGGAAGATGTAGTTCCAGCAAAAGGGCAGTAACATGAGACCAAACAGCAACAATGGTTTCTTAAAGAGCTCTGTATTTTGCTGAAATACAACTATTTTGGGCAAACAAGATGTATGCAAGTCACGGATGCGATAAGCACAGTGTGATTTCCATAGGGGGTGCAACACAACTCATATTAGTGTCCACTGGTTGTTATTAATTCCAGTTTCTTTTGTTTCTCCTTTTGCAGGCAATTAAGAGTTCAAGGAAAGCTTTAAAAGAGGAGTTTTCTTTGAAGGACATCATATTTTTGTGGGTTTGTTTGGTTTTTTTTAATGAAGAAAATCACCTGAATTGCCTGACAGTCACTTGCGTTCTCGCAGCGCAGGAGGAATTCTTTCCTGCATTACAAATTGGAAAGAAGTGTTAAAAAGTGAGTCGGAAAATGGTTCTCTGAGAGGCGTGGATGTATCAGGATGTAGCTACTGGACAACGTTTATACTTGGATAATTCTGGACAGGAAAAAGCAGCTCCATTCCTGACCTCCTGAAGAGGCTGCCATCCTTCAAGCCTCAGCATAATGAATAGTTTCCATCATGCGGCACTGAAGTTACCACCTCTGACTGCTACACCGCACAGAAGAGTTTGTAAGAGTTACAAAGAAAGTAATTCCTGCTAAAGGCATTAAACCAAACAAAAGAGGCTCTTCATTCACAGACTTTACATGAGGACAGAAATAGAGGGAAGCTGAAGCTTTCCTACGCCCCAGCCCGGTGTGCTTATGTACCATGATAAATCTTGGTTGGAATGCTCATTGAGTGTTGTGCCAGGAAACACACAGCACCGAGGAGGGCCATTTGAGTAAACACCATTGAGGAAAAACACAGCTCCATGGAGTGAACCGTAAGAGTGACTCGTGAGAAAGACATTCCTTTACTGGATATCCTCAAGCACAAACTTTACTCATACCTTTAAATACGGTAGGATCAATATTAATTTATTTTCCTTTCTTTGCCTCAGAGAATAAAGTTCAATTAATATACGAACCCGCAAGAGAAGAAGGTCATGACACTGCTTAATGCATAGGTCATCTTGCAGAAGTTCTCACAACCCTAATTACAACGGTAATTGAATTATGTTGTCTTAAAAGCTATAAAAATGCTAATGACCTGAGCTCAGTGTACAAACACACTACCGATGCAAAGTCCAATTTCAGTCTCAAGAGTTAATTTATATTATCCTACCATGCACAGTTTGAACTAATAAGATGGGAAAATGTGGCTAAACCTTCCAAATAGTCTCTTATTAGTATACTGCTTAGTAAAAGACTTTTGAGAATGACTAATATTTAAACATGAAATTAAGCATGTAATGAAGTATTCTGTCCAGTCAACTAGAAAGCCATAGCTCTACCAGCGACGTCAGGTTCTTAGCTACCTACCAGTTGTAACATTCACCTTGCTATAAACATTCCAGCTCAAAAAAGAACTGAAGTAGGCTGCAGTATCCAAGAGATGCTCAACATGACATTGAGCACTTTGGAAAACCTTGGAAAAAAGTCTTTAGCTGGCCCTTACTCTTTTGCATGTTTTCCTTTGCTGTTAGGACTTTTCTGGACTTCCAGAGCAGCTACCACTAAACTTGTGGGTTTGGTGAGGGGCTTACAGTTCATTGAAGGGTGCTTGGGCTAGTTAGCTGGCTAAGGAACTACTGCTCAACTTTGAGATATAGAATGATGTACTTGAACTCTGGTATGACTTCAGCTCTGTACTTACCTGGTATTTGTGAACAAGATTGTCTGCATGTGAAGTGTGAAGGGATTCTTGGAAAGAGCTTTTATCCTTATGCAAAACAATTCACAGATCAGACATACCTGACTATGTTCCTTTCAATTGTTATGCAGAATAACCTATTAACTTAATTGAATTGGCGCAAGAAGTAGTACAATTATTGACGTAAGGAAAGTAAAATGTGTCTAAGAGCTTGAATTCTGGTTTTATATGTGTGTTTCAGATGTCTTCTGTGATGTTGAAGTTGAATTTTCACTGCAGTTTCTTCGCTGATGATCTGGATAATTTTGTTTGTTTGGTTTTTTTAGATTGGTGAAGATCAGAACTGTATACAAATCTCATCATTCCTGACCATGATTAGTGTAACCTGGAGCATCTTCCTAGTTTGGACTAAAATAGGGCTGTTACTTGACATGGCACCGTGTTCTGTTAGTGCCAAACCATGCCCTTCAGTATGTCGCTGTGATATGGGTTTCATATATTGTAATGATCGCGATTTGACGTCTATTCCTACAGGAATCCCAGAGGATGCTACTACCCTCTTCCTTCAGAACAATCAAATAAATAATGCTGGGATTCCTTCAGAACTGAAGAACTTGCTTAGGGTGGAAAGAATATATTTATACCACAACAGCCTAGATGAATTCCCCACTAACCTCCCTAAGTATGTTAAGGAACTGCATTTGCAGGAGAACAATATAAGGACCATTACTTATGATTCACTTTCACAAATTCCTTATCTGGAAGAACTGCATTTGGATGATAATTCTGTTTCCGCTGTTAGCATTGAGGATGGAGCTTTCCGGGACAACATCTATCTCAGACTTCTTTTTCTCTCTCGAAATCACCTTAGCACCATTCCCTGGGGTTTGCCTAAAACCATAGAAGAGCTACGCTTGGATGATAATCGTATTTCCACAATTTCAGAGCCGTCCCTTCAAGACCTTACAAATCTAAAACGCCTCGTTTTAGATGGGAATCTTCTAAATAACCATGGATTAGGAGACAAAGTCTTCATGAATCTAGTCAACCTCACAGAACTGTCGCTGGTCCGCAATTCGCTCACAGCCGCACCGGTGAATTTGCCAGGAACAAACCTAAGAAAGCTTTACCTTCAAGAAAACCACATCAACCGTGTGCCACCCAATGCTTTCTCTTACTTAAGGCAGTTGTATCGACTGGATATGTCCAACAACAATCTTAGCAATTTACCTCAGGGTGTCTTCGATGATCTGGACAACATAACTCAACTTTTCCTTCGCAACAACCCTTGGAACTGCGGGTGCAAAATGAAATGGGTACGCGACTGGTTACAGTCATTGCCTTTAAAAGTTAATGTGCGTGGACTGATGTGTCAGGCACCAGAGAAAGTCCGTGGAATGGCTATCAAAGACCTTAGCGTGGAACTATTTGATTGTAAGGACGATGGCATGATGAGCACCATCCAAATCACCACTGCGGTACCAAACACCTTATACCCGGCCCAGGGCCACTGGCCGGTTTCTGTGACCAAACAGCCAGACATCAAGACTCCCAACCTAAACAAAAACTACAGAACCACAGCAAGCCCAGTGCGCAAAATCATCACAATATTTGTGAAATCCGTAAGCACGGAGACTATCCACATCTCCTGGAAAGTTGCACTACCAATGACTGCTTTAAGACTGAGCTGGCTCAAGATGGGTCACAGCCCTGCCTTTGGATCTATAACTGAAACAATCGTTACAGGTGACAGAAATGACTATTTGCTCACAGCCCTCGAACCGGAATCGCCGTACCGCGTGTGCATGGTTCCCATGGAAACCAGCAACCTCTATCTGTCCGATGAAACGCCTGAATGCATCGAGACCGAGACGGCCCCTCTGAAGATGTACAACCCCACCACGACCCTCAACCGGGAGCAGGAGAAAGAACCTTACAAAAACTCCAGCTTGCCCTTGGCCGCCATCATCGGCGGGGCGGTGGCGCTGGTGGCCATCGCGCTGCTGGCTCTGGTCTGCTGGTACGTGCACAGAAACGGGTCCCTGTTCTCCCGGAACTGCGCCTACAGCAAGGGACGCCGGAGAAAGGATGACTACGCTGAAGCGGGAACCAAGAAGGATAACTCCATCCTAGAAATCAGGGAGACTTCTTTCCAGATGATACCAATAACCAATGACCAAGTGTCCAAGGAGGAGTTTGTAATACACACCATTTTCCCACCTAACGGCATGAATCTGTACAAGAACAGCCACAGTGAAAGCAGTAGTAACAGGAGCTACAGAGACAGTGGTATTCCAGATTCAGACCATTCACACTCATGATACTGAAGGACATGAAAGACTGGTTTGGGTTTGGTTGGGTTTTTTTTTTGGTTTTGTTTTTTAAAGAAAACGAGAAAAGACTGACTTAACAGTTGCTGTTCTACTGCAAAACACTGGATTAAAAGACTGACAAAGCAATGTACTGTACATTTGCCATATAATTTATATTTAAGAACTTTTTATTAAAAGTTTCAAATTTCAGGCTACTGCTGCGATTAATGTAGTGGGGATACCTGACCACAATTCTATATTTTAGTATTTTTTAGTAATTTGTACTGTATTTTCCTTGCTAATATTGAAGTTCCAGACCATTTAACTTTTGTGTTCTACTGAGTAAGATGACTTGTTGACTGTGAAAGTGAATTTTCTTGCCGTGTTGAGCAGTCAGAACATTCATCTGAGATCCTTGTAAGTGTAAGCACAGGCCATTTTTCACTTTGGTATCAATAAAACAATGTTGAACCTGGCAAATCAGGAACATCAAGAAGTGGTTGCAAAAACTCACAGAACTTTCAATGTTGGGTCTGTTCAACCTGTAAACCACAACGATATTCAATAAACAAAAATGCGTGTAGTAATGGGCAATATCAGCTGTCTGGATATATCCATTCAACAATGGTGACATCCAATTTAAAAGAAAATAAGCAAATCAATGACGTCCATGAGACTGAAGCTTTTGACATGTGTCAAAAATAAAGAATTGATCCCTGGAAAAAAGCCCAATCAAATTCCTAGCAAGGAATTCAGAAATAAGTACCAGGTTCTACAAACCAAGGGGGTAGACAGGGCTTACGCATAGGTTTCTGGTTATCAAAGCCAGTGGGCTGCTTGTTACAGAGATAACAGTGATGGATGGTCACAGGCATTTGGGAGGCAAGGGCAGGAGGACAGAGACAACACTTGGAAACTGCTTTGAACAGACAAAGGGCTGAAAGTGCAGTTTTGTAAGGAAAGAGGGGGACAAAAAGGACAGGCAATGTAACCAAGTCTCAAAACCTTTAGTCACAAAGGTAAGCAGATAATTGGGGAATACAGTGAACAGACAGTATACAGGTATGTGTTCAGTATACTGCCATTACAGTCAGGAATACTGCCCATTACTGTCACAGTTTTCCAGAAATTCCTGGATAAATCTGTAAGGGTAACATGTTTCTTTCTGCCTTCCTACTGAACGATGAGCTATTTCATGTTTAAACCCCAAGCCACTCTCTGTTGCCGTAATCATTTGTTTCTTCAACTAAAAACCAAAGTGCTTTGTACACCCTTTGGCCAGTCTTGTGTGTGCCTTGATCCAACGCTACATGTATCAAGCTTTTAAACACTTTAAAAAAAAAAAAGGACAAAAAAAATAAAATACCCATTTTTTCATATGTAACTTCACTATGAAAAATACTGGTCTTATTGATGAATAAAGTTGGAAAAGCAGGTTGAAAGAGTGCTGCATCTCTGCAGCGCACTGGAAGCTACACCGCTCAGAAGCTACTACTACTTTTCAGGTCATGGGCTTCACCTTTTGCTTTGTTCAGCTTGACAGTATTACACTTGCAGGGTTCCTTTAGTATTGCTTACTTGGGAAACAGGTTTTCACAACTTTCAAGCGTGTGAACAATGACAGAGAGGGAAGGCACGGAGTTACCGACCCTCTGAGGTATGAGTTTTACCTGACTGAAACAGCAAATAGAAAAGTATTTTGGACAATATCTCAAATGAGAAGGAATGTTTACCAAATGCCATTCAATTTGGAGAATTTTAGCAGTGTTTGGCCTGTCTGTATCCTTAAAAGTGGTAAAAGATGGAAGATGACAAGAAAGAACAGTGACAAGAGTGATGGTTGCAGCAGCCTGCAAGTGATTTTCCTGCCAGGGACCCATCCTACTGCACAGATCCAAAACTTCCAGTAACACACAGCTCTTTTCATCCTCATTTTCCAGATGTGCCCAGGGAAGTTCCTCTCCAAACTCCCTGTGCCATGGTTACTGGTTTCTCAACCTCACCTTCAAGAATGCCTGCTGTGGTTCCTGAGCAACGGAGGAGCAGCACAGTGCTTCCCTGCTGACCTTACACAGATCATGTTTTCTCCTTCACATGGAGCACTCAGTGGATCCACGATCCCAAAAGTAACAAAGAGGCATGTTATTCTGAAGAGCAGTGAGCTCAGCTCAGTGTTATGCACTAAATGAGACTAATTTGCTTTATTTTCCCATCAGGTACAAATCTAGGCCAGGGGGAGAAAGCCAAAAGTAAGCACAGGGAGCCTCATTTATGTTGCTGTGCAAGAGGCTTCCCAAGTAGTACGTGGAAAAGAAAACCAAACATGGATGGAGAAGCCAGACCTGTTTCTCATCTAAGCTAGCACGTAGGGACCCCTATAGCAGAGATAAATTTAACAGCTGGGTCACTGGCAATAGATTACTAGATCTTTGCCATCAGCTCTCAAAATTAAATGGGTTTTCCTGCATTTTCAAGCAATTTACATGAAAACCTCTCTCCTAGTTGACTCTAAATTTGTGTTGTGAAGAGTAAGGTAACACTCAATGAGTACTCTCCCATGTTTCTCCTGAAGCACCTCTGCCAGAGGTAGCCTGGTAATGGTACTTGGCATATACTACACATCTCAGTGATGCCATGCAAATGGGGTATAAGTAAATTGCCATTTGAGGAGGAGATAATTGCATGTGAATCTTAAGCACAAGTACCTTTCATGTGCAATATACGTCCTGTGAGGCAGCAGTATACAAATCCAGGACAGCTTCAACAAGTTGGCCCAGCTGTTCCTGCTTTACCTCCACAGGGTGAAAACCTGGACAAGTGATTCTGTCCTCTGCAAAGAACCAGGCCAGGTCTGCAGGGAGAGCTGGCATCCTCCTACCACATGCGCTGTCAGTGGGAAAGATGGCCCATCCATGCATACAAGATCTTCCTTAGGTTCTACAGCAACCTGTATGCAACGTGCACAGTATTATGATTAATTTGGCAAGTGGAAGATTGATTTGAAACTAAACTGTAATATTTTTCCCTGGACATATATATAAATTCCTATTTTGCTCTATGTCATGCCCATCTCCTCAAGACTCTTCAACTTATCATAATGCTGCAGTTCCAGCACGCAATGCTCTAGCACCATGCATAAATCCCTTCTATTAGACAGTTAGAGACATAGGCAAATCGGATTACTACATTGAGCAGTTTACTGCACACATTTACCAAAATAACATTAATCCACATTAAATTTATCTCAAATAATTTTCAATGTACTGTTCAAGATTTAATTGTGGAGCAAGGAGTGACTTTCATTTCAGTGTTGCATAAATCTATGTGCAGAGTTAATTTAATCAGCATCCCCTATATTAAAATACTTCACCAAGTATCTTTTACACTCTTCATCATCATCCCTCTCTATTCTTAAGTTTATACTGCTCTCCTGAATTGCTCACAGTTCTGTTTGAACCTGAAAGCTGCCTCCAAAAACACCCTGGTACTTAGGAAACCATATTAACTCTGTCTCATCTTGGTACCTTCCAGAACTCAATTTGCTTCATTTATAAGCCATGATTTTACCAGCTTTGTACAACAGCCTGAAATACAAGAACTGTTGGGAATTTTTATTTTCTTCCTCTTGGCTTTAGCAGTACCAAATTCAAAGCATTATGGTCTTGGAACACAGTTACCATTTCTGCTAATGCACTAGCTAGCATGCGAGCTATATTGTGCCAATGCTGTACATATTGAATGTAGAGCAGCAAATGCAATAAAGCAAGAGCGAATGCAATAAAGCCTTATTTGCTATTAAAATAATTTACTGATGACATAATGCACTAACGCATGTATAGAGACTTCTCTGCTCTGTAAGAGGATGCAATTTTGCATATTCACCTCCAGCTACACTTGGATAAGATCTTCAAACGTGAGCTGGCAGATGCCATCTGCCTGGATTTATCCAAACCACATTTCTTTGGGATGGTTTTGGATGGAACCATAATTTGCACAGATACCCTCTGCTTTCAAAACACCTTAACCTTGCTTCCAAATCCATACCTTGTTTTTAGCATCGACTTGGTACTGATCTTTAACTGTTTCTTCACCTATACCAGAACAAAACCAAAAGCTTCAAGCCACAAGCCAGCCCTTGCCACCAGTGAAGTTTTTCTTACAAACCATGATGTTACTCCAGAACTGGAGTTTCTTGTTCCAAACTAGCCCAGAGTGGTTTAGCCAGAAAGGAAAAGCCCCTTGAGTGAAATCAGACATGGAAATTCTGTGATTTCTTCCTTTTCTTTGCAAATGAATTTAATTTTGTGGGTGACAGAGTGGGAGTTCCAGCCTGGTGATGAAATGAGAGCCCTTTCAAACACTCTGAAGATACAGCCATGACTCAGGTATCAGATTTGGGAAACAGTTGCTTTAGAAGCTTTTCCTTTTCATAAGCATGTGTGTTTGATTTAATTTTAATACTTATTTCATCAAATCATTTCCTGCTCCTCTAAAAAAGCCTACATAAAAACCACACAAAGAACGTGGATCTCACTAAAATGATCACAGAGCATCATATAATAGAGATACTCATTTTATGGTCATCTCTGAATGATGGCTGAGGAACATTCCTGCCCTAGGGGGAAACCAAAAGACTTCAACAAAATGGGTATCAGAAGAAATAACCATCCTCGGATTATTGATGGTCTAAGACAAAGGTGCACAACACACATTCTGGATGCTGTGCACATGTCCATCATGCATGGTCACTGTCACTATCCTACACCTGAAACAGGAGCAGGCCAGGAGCTCAGAAGCGTATGACCCGACTTCAGTTGCTGTTCAAAGCCCCTTTCGGTTTTCATAGGATGAAAACATCGCGGAGTCACCGTATAAACCCCCTCAAGATTAACAACATGACCTGAAAACACTTTCTGAAATCTGAAGCTGGACCTTCTAAGCTTAGCAAAAAACTCATAAATAACTTATAAAAATAGAAGCTTCTTAATAGGGCTAATTAAATAATCTGACTTGTTCAAGCTGGGTGATAGTATTCATACAGGCTGATGCCCTGTCCTGAACAGCCCTCTTAAGTAATCAAAACCAGGCAACGGATCCTGGCCAAGAGCTGGCACGTGCTCCTGTCCTCTTACTGAGCTTCGGGAATACTTATTTATAGGCACAACCAAGGAAGGTTTAATTGGTCAAAATCAAGGGACTGCACGATGTTCTTTAATCATTAACTGCAGGAACATCATTTACAAAGGGTGCCATGATGCACACGTTTTGCATAATTGAACTTCTTTCATTTGTGCAAAATATTTTGGAACTATTTAGAACAGAAATGCACATCTGAGTAATGCAGTCCTGATGTCCTCCTGTGGCCTCAAGTCCCTCTTAGATGCCTACTGGGCAACTGGCTTTCCATAGGAAGACAGATGTCTTCAGGCGGTGTGGGAATTGGTTTTATTAAGTTGGGGGGGGGGTAGGGGGTGGTGTCCTGTTTTTTTTTAAGAGGGATAAATTCTACTCCAAACCTTTTCGTTGGATGCGAAAGTGAATTGGTTGATGCCTTCAAGGGAAGGCCTGTCTCGCCCTAAGGCACATCTAAGGCAGATGGAGGTGGGGTAGACCACCTCCCCATAAACTTTCCCGTCTCTTCTCACAATAGCCCTTTCCAGGATTGTAACTTGAAGCCTTTTACTTTTATTTCAAGACCTGCACGAGGACAATGAGATCAGTTGTCACCGCTGTAAGACTCTAATCACAAGTTGGGACTTCTTGATTTTGAGATGCACACAAGCAGCTCTACTTACATATGTGTTTATGGACTAAAGGCAGAAATCTTTCAGGCTGGGTAACAGAGAGCAGGCCACGGTAAATCAAAACCTTTGCCCAACTCTGAGCCTACAATAATAACATAATACCTTAAATTACTAGAACAAGCATGAGCAGCTCAGAGAGAAAACATCCTTCCCTTACACAGCATCTTAGACTACTGCTTAGTACGTGTAGAGTTAATTTGGCTTCCTTAAACTTGAGTGGTGTTTTTCATGGATTCAATGATAAATTAAATAGACTTTTCTTAAAAGGTAAACCCTTCTGCCCAGGAATGCTGCTGTTCTGACAAAGCCAGGGAGTTAAGGAGTCACATTGTAGCTCTTACTCCAGAAGTACATGCAAAAACCAACCTGTGTAAAACCTACACACCGTTTTATATGCCCAGCCTCTGTTTAAGGTACATTAATCAGAAACCAAGTTATTTGCATTGCACTCCTCTATTAGAGGGAAATAAACTAGAAAGTCTATTTTCATTTTCTACACAGTTTGTACACCAGCACAAGAATGTGGACAATTGCAGAATCTATATGTGTTTACCTGGCTTCAATAATCTTCCCATGAAATGATGAAGACCCTTATTTCTGAAGACTGACAGAATTCTCCAGTGCCCAGAAGGAACACGAGTTCATTAACAGAAAGCAAAACATATACAGGGTAAATGCTAACCCAGTGAGTCAACATGATTTTAGGGCATTAGCTGATAATGCAGGACTTCTGTGTCTAATGTCTTTAAAGCAATTACTCTTCTCTAAGAACACCTTAATGGCATGTTACCTACTTCCTCCACTAAAAACCTTTTCATTTCTCCGATATGGAAATGACATACTGAAACAACAATAAGCAAAACCCCCCACAGTATTCCCTGGTCTTGGAAGTCATTTTGCTCGCTGAAATTGGGCACTTGGCAGCCAAGTGAAGTGAAAAGTACAGGAGAACACAGCTGGGGGAGCTAAATTGCTCCATACAGTTTACTTAGATAAATGAGAAAAGGACATCAGCAGCTCAACCACAGCTGTCTCAGATGGACCCCTCAGCTCTCCTAGATATGTATCTTGCTGCCTTTGACTGCAAGAAAATGAAGAGTCAACAGAGTTGAGCACTGGCAGGGCCTACCTCTAAGGTCTTCTTTCTAGCCTTTTTCTTTCTGTAAATAAAGCTCATTGAATGAGTTTATTCAGTAAACACAACAGATTGGTATGTAAAATCCTCCTTCATTGTTAACTGCCGATGTTGACACATAGTGGAATAGTGCTAAACCCTCCTTAAAGAGCTTGCAATGAAATCCAAGGTAGACACATCACAAAATATTTACCCTGAAGATCTCCACTATTACCTGAGCTTACAAATACATGATGTTAAGGTGGGGAGGGGGGGAAAGAAAGTATCATATATTCCTGAGAAGCTGCTCTCAATTCTGCTACTTTCCTCTGGCCCATACTTAAATTTAGGAAGTCCAAATAAACAAGATCAATTAAAGAGAATTTGGGGGAAGAGATGTGACACCATAAAGTAACATTTCTAGCACTGAAAACTGAATTATACTGAAAATAGTAACTGCTTGGTTTATCATAGCTTATCTGTGTCAGGAAGTGCTCAGGCCTTGCTCATTACCAGCTGGCCTGGAGACCTAACAGATGATGGGGCTGCATCAACTGGTATATTCCTGGGCTGCAGAGAAACTAAGAGGAGCCAGATGCACCCAAACAGCAGTAATGAGGACTGGTTTTGTCCAGCAAGCACCAAAGAACAAATGACACAGCTTCCATGCATGGATGATTTGATGCAATGGCCAGTTTTACCTGTGAAATAAATTCTAGTGAATTCTATGTGAATTCATACTCAATGCTCACTATCATGAGCACATTTTGATTAAGGATGTCAATCCCCTCCAGTATTTTCAAACATATTCTGCATAAAGTACTGGGAAGTTTGTGCAGCACAGTTCATCAATGTCTTCCCATTTTCCCTGGTTTATCAACTGGCATTTTTTAACATTTGAATCATTTTGGTCTTTAACTATGAAAAGCACAAGGAGTGGTTCATCGATCTAGTTTTTAGGATATTGAAGATGGGAGAGAGAAAAGAAGGAGATGGATTACACCAGGGTGCAAATTAAGGCAAAAAGTATGCCCAAACCCAGCTATTTTGACAAAAGGACCTTTAGAGCTGCTCACACACACAAAAAAGCATCTTGTTCCCAAAGCAACTGCATGAGGTTGGGAAGGGAAGCTGTTTCTTTGATACTGATTTGAAGGTGATATCCTGTGTCCCATGAAGGAGCACCCTGCTGTTATGGTAGGTAGAGGCTTGTCTTAATGTCCACTTTAAACACAATACTGCAAAACTCAAGGGTGAGCAACCGAGCGTGTAGCTCTGAAGACTTCAGAAATAACCCTCAAAGCCAAACAGAAAACAACCAACCCTGCAAAATCCTCACAAAGCACCTATCAAAGTGTTTTCAATGCAGTGATGCGGTACAAAGTCAAAGGATGTAAACACTTCTAATCCCACACTTTCAACTCCTCCAGGCTCCAGCCACGGTTGCCAGGGCCCAGCTGACACCTCTTCCAGTGCCTCACCATGCATTTGGGACCTGACAGCTGCTGGCATTGGGTTTAGATGCTGCAAAAACAACTCAGGAGGTGATTGAGAGTGAACAACACCTCGTTCTGGTCTGGGAGGTTTTATTACAATGAGTTTAGCTCCAGGCAAGCTGCTGTAATCAGCACATTTTTGACAGGTATTTCATTTTTCCTCCAGAGAGTACCTAATGCTACTGAAAGCACTGGCTGCCACATCCAACACTGTTGTTTTATTTCAAAGACCCCAAAACAACAACAAAAACTGAAGTTACCTATTGTTCTCCTCCTGCTAATAAAGACCAACTTTATCCCCCCTTCAGTATAATCCCTCCAAAGCAATTAAAATGCATTCAAGCAGGTTGAAAGGATACCAGTGAACTGTTAACAAAAGGCTGGTTTGGATTATGCAGAACTTCTGCATAAATTGGCTGGCACAAGGATTCCAGGGGCAAAATATTTGCAAAAGAAGCAAATCTGGCTGTTAAAAGTATTTCTTACTCTGTTTTGCTCACTAGTTCTAGCGAGATATTAGGTCAGATCCCCTCGTCACTGACCTCTTTCTAAGGTTTCCAAGTGAATCTGTGAATAAAATATGCAGTCTCTAAGTCATTCACAGAAAATCTCTACAGCACTGCCATGAACTGCTGCTTAAAGACAATAAATAGGAAAATGTCTTCAAACAGATGCAGCCTGTGTCTAAGTATGCTCAGATCCAGCACCATCAGCTGAAGAACCCACCTAGGATGTGCTCGAGCCTTCCCAGGAATGAAGTGGCATTGCTGAAGACAGGGCAATACCCACGTTGGGCATCAATGGGTGCTGGAGACCCACTAAGGTGTGTGTTCAGATGTCTCACAACCTGCTCACATGCTGCTATAGAAGCAGCTCCAGCTGATGCTGTTACCTGAGCATGGTCAATAGGCAGCCACATGAACTGCTTTCCTTTGCAAGAAATAAGAATTAGGATGAACTTCATCTGATGAACAAGCCAGGGATCGTGTTTTCTACTGCTTTTGCGTCTGTAGGAAGCTGCCTCTGATGTCTCACCCTGGGGCTTGATCAGACAAGGAAGGAAAAGTAGAGAATTTTAAAGACACTGGCAAGCGTCTGGTCTTTCAAAATGTCATTGCTAATCTTCACATCACCCAGCCCGCTCTGTAATCAAGAGAGAAGAACTGTGCAAGTGCAAATTAGTGTCACTTATGTCCTGAAAACAACTACGGAAGAGGATATGGAATAAGTATGCCTGAAAGCAACATCAAATATATTCTCCATGATCAGATGAGGGATAACTGAAGTTTGTTTCACCTCACATAAAAAAAGTCAAACAAACACAAGACTATCTTCATGACATTTACCATTTGGCTGAGCAGGTTAGTGCTGCACTAAAAGGACCATAGGCCCAACGGCAGTGAAAACAGGAAGGCAAGGAGTGGTCCTTAGCTTCTCCCAACAGTCTTCACACAGAGAGAAGATAAAAACCCCAGCTCTTGCAAGACTTCATTTTTAGTTCTTTTGGGTCTGTTATCAGAAAAATTAAGAGGAGCACCAAGGTTAGCTTAGAGCGTTAAGTATCCCAATGACCTAATATGAGTAATGGTATTAATTCATGGTGCATCACCTGTTCAGATGTAGGACAGCCATCCGAAGAGCAGCCCCATCATCAATCTCAAGACACCACATGCTGACCTGAAACATCTCTGTATTTTGGAAGAGGACAGCAGCATCATGAGCCCACAGATGAGTGACTTCAGCACATGAGACGGAGCCAGCACTCCCCTGAACCACTGAAGCACAACAGGGAGCAGGGTGATTGATACACAAGTGCTAGGAAGTTATCCAAGACCCTTCAACTCTCATTCTCCTGGGAGCTAACCCAGATTTGACTATTTCTCTAATGGTTAAAGAATTGCTTGCTACTTAGTACCTGTGATACATGATTATACATTGATGATGCAGGTACCTTGAATGCTGCGAGGTGCTGGGGGGAGTTTGTTCTTATATCAACAGTATTGCAGGAGTAATCATTGTACCTGCCTAGGAAAATACCCCCATGTGTGAAAGGCAATGATGATAATTGCAGGTGGTTTGTATTAGAATAAAACCAGCAGGAAATTAAAAAAGGGGGGGAAAAAACCCCACTCCTGCCCACCACAGGGATCAAATGCCATATTCCAACTGGATTTAAAAAACCTGGAAATATTCTGTGTCCAGAAGAATCTTAAAAATATGCTTTAAGGCCTTGTTGTAATATTCACTAATGATTTTTAAAAGCTCTTGTAATCAGCCTGAAAGAGACTGGTTATTCCTAGCTCAACTGTAGCAGCAATAGAAAGAATCAGCACAGTATACAAGAGAAGATGTACTAAGCAGATATGAAAACAGCTATAAAACACTGATCTGTTTAACACTGCAAAATCTATGATATTTACTTTTCCATTCAAGAACGCTCTTCAGATGACACCCTGAACTCCTAAAAGCATGTATTATGCACAGCCATAGCATGAAGGAGAATGAGGGCTTCTAAATCCATCTATTTTCCATTTTCTTCGAAAGCATAACATACAGTAATAATTCCTTTTTCCCTTTAAATTAAATTTCATCAGTCATTGTCCTTTAAAATACAGATACAAACATATGGTCAGTTATTTTTCCATGTACAGCATCATCATTCTTACGGTAAAATTAATAACTCTTCCAAGCAGCTTTTGCTAACTAGCCAAAATCCTAAAGTAAAGACTGAGCAAATTACAACACTAATGCTAATTTATTAAGCTACTTGCAAATGTGTTCAGCTTCCCCTTTTCTTTCTTTGCAGCATTATAGAACTGTTTATAAAGCAAAATTGCAGATGTTCAACCCTTTGTTTACCAAGGTAACTGTGGCTGAAAACAAAATGGAAGAGACAGCACCAGGGTTACCTCACAGTCATGGAATGGTTTGGGTTGGAAAGGACGTTCAGATCACCCAGCTCCAAACCCCCTGCCATGGGCAGGGACACCTCCCACTCTTACCAGGAGTAAGGCTGTGCTGGAGTGGCTGCTGCTGGAGGAAACGAAATAGGAGGAACTCTGAAGGATGACACTGCTGGGCTGCTCTGCAACCAGACCCGCAAGAAGGCAGGAGACCCTTGGAGAGCCGCTACCATCTCCCTTCTATAAGCCGCCTGTCTGTATCTTTCCCACTACTTTGTTTTCTGGGCTATGCAGTATGTTTTCTTATACCTGCCATCCATACGGAGACCTGGAAACATTCCACCAAGTCAAACATACTAGCTACTCTTGGTATAATCAAGCTAGCCCCATTTATATTTCTATCAGCGCTAATTCTGCTGCCTTTGGTGGCAGTGATAAGTCGTGTTGCTCTCTGCAAGCAGAGGTTCACCACAGCAGAGCACTGTTGAACACGCTGTGGGTTCACAAGACAAATAAAAGCTCTTGACTCTTACTCACAGGTTGTCCTGTAAAATTCTCTCATTACAGCTACCCCTATCCCAAAGCAACTTCATTTTAATAAGCTTTCCTAAAACAGATGCTTTTCACGGCAAGCACTGCAACACTTGGCCTTTAGGAGTGCATTTGAAATGGCAAAAGCTAAAAGGCTCTGATTAATCAAAGATTATTTTTTCCCCTATCAGAAGATCAACTGTTTCACACCTCTACCCTTGGAAAGAACAGAACAAATCCAGGCAACATTTTCTCCTCCCCACTCTTACTCAAAGAAATGTGTGTGACATTTATAACCACAGTATAAAAGCTCATTAATACTATACCCTGGCCTATATAAAAAGGGTTATTGGCTTAACACAAAAGGAGACACTCTCGTGAAAAACAGGCAAGGAAAGGAAAGAACAGCTCAAGATAAGCCATCTCTCCACACACACCGGCTCAAAGGATGAGATTATTAAATGACAGTATTAAAAGTGGCCAAACATTTTTCAGCTCCTCTCTGCTCATTTAAAAACTAGTTTAAAAAGGCACAATAAAAGCCCAGCCAACATGTCAGTACCTTTTAAAAGGCAATTCTCTCTCAAAGGGCTGATAGCAGGAAGGGAGTGGGAAAAAGATTTATTTTAGTTGAGCTAATCTGACAGACTGGCACCTATTCAGAGGTGTTGGAAGAAGTCTGGCGCGTCCACACAACCACCAAGAGCTGCAGTAAATCCTTAAGGAAGACAGGCCTGCCTATGTGCTACATTTGCCTTTAGAATACTTCTCCTCTGGAGGATTTCTTCTGTTTTCCTTTTTTCTCCCCAGAGAACTCATTTCAAACAAGCTCTCCAATCAATGTGATCTGAAGGGAGTTACTTCCAATGCTTGAACTTAGGGTTTGCCAAGACTAGTCAACATTCAAGGCACTGTGCCCATGGGGAAGTACCAAACCTGCCTGCCAGCCTAAGTGGATTCCGAATTTACACCCAATGACTCCTCCTAAAACCAGTTTAAATCACTGTCCTTTTCTCCTTTATTTTTCCCCTTCTATATACATATGGAGAGCAATTCTATCTCCTCTAAGGTTTTATTTTTCTAGGCTGAAGCTAAGCTCTTCCAAGCTACTCATAAAAAGACCAGTCAATCCTTCCACCACCACCCTAATTACCCTTCCTTGACCTGTGGCAGTTTAAACTCATCCTCCTAAATACAAGTAGGACACCTTCATTCTTTGCTGCTCCCAAATGATGAGGCTGAGCATATAGAATAAATTAATATCCTCCATCCTTAAGCACATGACATCCTCCCAAACCCAATTAACGGCAGAGGAAAGCGGTTCCTCTCACATAATGATCCCGTCCTCCCCCGCCTCGCCAACGTCTCTCAGCTCGGGAGTCAGCAAATTTATTTATCATGCTTCTAATTCTTCTGTAAAGGCTGCAAATGAAAATATTCAATAAGGCACGATCTGATCCTTGAGGAACTCCAGCTGTAACTTGGTACATTGAACAGAACAAAGAAAATGAACTTATGGCGACGCAAGGTTGTCAGGAACAGCAGTGGTGATAGACTTCACTCTTTAAAGGTGTTTTTACCACCTTAAAACCCTTTTCTTGCAGGATACAGGATTACCATGATGCAATCAAATTATGCCCACTTATCTCAAGTATTTTGAGCATCTGGGCCAGCCACCCACCCTGAAGAAAACCAGAAACTGAAGCAAGACTGACACACACAGATGCAGCAACACCAGCAATTCCTTTTTATTCGAACAGGAGGACATCATCAGCTTCTGGTTCTCCCAAGAGGTCCCTATCATCCACACAAAGATGCTTTTTTAGCACCACAAAACAGCTTGCAAGCACAGATCCCCTATGATACAGCAATTAACTCATTTCCTAGACTGAAATCTCTTATACAGTGAACAGCATTTTAATTAATTCTTTAAATATATATTCCTCCAATAGGTTAGGCCTTAATTAAAATTAAAAGTGCCTGATAGCATCTTCTTATCTGGTTACAGATGCAGTTCTTAAAATTGGTGGTGGTGATAGAGCAACCACATTAAAAGGGATGCATATTTAATTTCACATTTCTTTCAGTTCAGCAGAATGCCATGAAAATTACTTCAGCCTGTACTTGCACTCACAGAATCTCTCTGGTTTCTGTAAGAACTGTTTTTGCTTCGCTTCAAACACAAGTTTTACAGAACTGTTTTGGACTTAGTGCTGAGCACAATCCTGACCACCAGAGATTTGCTGATGCTTAATCTCGTCTTTCATTCGTTATTGCTCAATTAGAACCCCATTTAAAAGAAGTGGAATAAAAATGGTCCATTTAATTATCATGAGACATGAAGGAGGCAAAACGTTCCAAGCTGCTCCTCAGCAAGTTTTTATCAGGTTTATCACAGGCATCATACATGTCTCTACCTTCTGTCTGTATTTCAGCTCTTCATCTCCTGATGCAACTCTTCAGTCAGCACATCTTGCAACTACTCCTACATTTGTCTTTACAACTTCCCTGGCATTGGGGAGCACCACGATCCCACTGTTGGGAGACAGGTTCATGCAGCCCATGAACAGCACCACCAGCCACTTCCCAAGCCCCACCTCATGCTTTATCTTACTTTAAAACCAGAAGACCAGCACAGCAACCACAAGAAAAGCTTCAGCAGTATCTTGTTGCTTGGGCTACACTCTAAAGTCCTTTTTAAACCTGGCAGAGTTTCTTACAGCTCTAAAGCAAACAGCTCTTCTCCAATACTAGCACTGCCTTTAAATATTAATTAAAAAGAAGAAAGTTTATCTTGACTCACTCTTCTTAACTGCAGCCTCTTCTCTTTATAGCCACCTAATTAACAAACCCAAGAAGTTTATAATGCGAGCATAGAATAACCAGGTTTACCCATTACACGCACAACTGCATCATTTCAGTACCTCCCCATCATCCTCGTTCAGGAACCATTTATGCACAAATGCCAAATTACATTCTGTTTTCAGGCTTGGGCATCTGAGGATAATTTTGGCTTCCTGATAAATAACAAAATGTGCTCAAAACCAGCAATTTCCTTGAGAAGCATTCACAAATTTCAGTCATGTCTGAAAGGCTTATTCATGAATTGTAAATTAAAGTGTTACTGCTCTGTATTATGCAAATAGCCAAATTCTAGCATTGCAACAGAAGCAATGAGCTTGTTATCCTGTCAGTCCTGCAAGCAGACACCTTAGCCCATCATTTCCAAAAGTGCTTGTGTGTTGCCTTAACTGTACTAGTTTTCATACAGATGAAGGGTTTACCACTGATTTAAATGAGATGAGATTCAGCCAAGAATAAGCACTTATGAAAAGTTGACCATTTAGCTGTAACTTGTTATGCAAACAATATTGTCAGACTTCATAAAAATTCCCGTAAGAGCATTTATAGTAAGAAATAAGATACACAGTGAAACTGTGCAATAGGAAAGTAAGATACTAGGTATTAGGACCCTCTTTATAAAAAGCATCACGCAATGCATCCTCAAAACACAGCATACAACCTCATTCGGGTGCTCAACAAGTAGCTTTGGATAGGTATGTTATAGAGCTGAACAGCTGCACGTGAAAAATCAGAGTACACGCAACTGCCTGAAATTCAGCTCACATACATCCTGACAGACATCCTTTATGGAAAAATTATGCATATGGTGTATGTGGGTGGACTGAGATCCCAAAGGGATGAGTCTTACCTCGCTGCATCTCTGTAATGCAGGCCAGGGTGCAGGGTTCAAAGGAGACCGGGTGCTTGGCACATACATGGGTACATAAATCAGTGTATTGGTATCAGCAGCTCAAGTCACATGGATCCCATTAAATCCTACAAAGTTACCTCATCCCTACACCACTCGAGAAGGCAGCTTCAGACAGATGCTGCCTCCCACCCACTCCCACTCAGATAACTGCCTTGCAGGTGACATGAGGATGGGCTGTGCCGGGGCAAGTCAGCACAGCACCAACACAGCACCGGTCCCAGCATGCTGGGGCACGAGACCCACACCTCGCATGGAGTGGCTAGCACCAAATGGGGTCTGATACTTGCTCCTTTGCTCAGAGCCCTTGGCTCCAGTGGGCTGGAGCACTTCTTCTATGAAGACAGCCTGAGATCTGGGCTTGTTCGGCCTGAAGAAGGCTCTGCAGAGACATAAAGAGACTTCCAGTACTTAAAGGGGCTGACAGGAAATCTGGAGAGGGACTTTTGACAAGGGCAATATGGTGACAGAACAAGGTGGAATGGCTTTAAACTGACAGAGGGGAGATTTACATTAGATATTAAGAAAAAATTTGTCACTATGAGGGTGCTGAGGCACCGGCAGAACTTGCCCAGAGAAGCAGTGAGGCTGTCCCATTCCTCACAGTGTTCAAGGCCAGGTCAGAGAGGACTTGGAGCAACCTGCTCTAGCGGAAGGTGTCCCTGCCCATGGCAGGGGGTTGGAACTGGTTGAGCTTTAAGGTCTCTTACAACTCAAACCCATTCTGTGATCCTATGATTTAAAATATAGCCCTAAACAAACAGTACAGATGTGCCTTCTGCAGCAAGCCATGCGATTACAGACTTACTACATCATTAGGACCAAGAGCCCAGGTCCAATTGCTCTGCTGTTGCCCCACAGAGTTTCCTGGCCTGTCTGGAGAACAAGGCATAAATAAATCCAAGAACAGTTATGGAAGCTAACAGGATTCAGAAAGCAAGAGCACATCGGAGTCCTCACTCCATTTTACTTCGTCTTGGAGCAGGTAGCATTACATTTGCTTATATTCAATCCTCTTTATTTCCTCACTTAAACTGATAACAGTTTACAAATAAGTACTCAATTTTAATACATTTCTTCTTTAATCTTTCTCACTACATTTTGCTACTTTCTTTATAAGCTGCATTAGGGAACAGCTTCCAATATCCATGCACTTTTGTCCCAAAAAGAGGCTTCAAATGTATCTGTCATGTTGCATTAAAGAGGAAGGAGGCAGGCTCTAGCGTCCCGAGCTACTAAAACACTGACAGCAGTTGCACATTATAGCTGAAAACAATACACTGCAGAAGCACCACGGGCTATTTCTATCAGCAGACACAGTGAGCAGAAACTAGGCTTGAACAGAAGACAAAGAACTGGTACGGAACTTGATGAGGCACTTCTGCTTCCTCTCATTTTTCACAGGTATAAATTAGATATGGTTTGGGGGGTCATTTTAAAGCAGTTAACAGGGTCTGCGTGGTGTGCAGGTTTATGCACATTATGCATGAACAAAGCAGTCACCGCCACCATTAGAACCACAGCGACATCAGAGGTATCATCAGAAATGATGCCTTAAAAAAGGACATTTGTATGTATTTTGATTTCTGAAAGATCATCTCATGCAGAGCTCTGGCCTGCAATCTACATAACACGGGGGGAATGCTTCCTCTTAAAATGCATTGATTTCTGCTCAAGTGAGAAGTTTTGTGCTGATGAGTTTTATGTGTATCTAAGCTGAGCCAAGCGAGCTTAACACAATCTAGCAGTTCCATCATTCACCATCTCACAATAAAACACGGCTTTTTGCTTGTTTCTAATTATATTCTCAGACTGCACAACAGACTCATCTATTCCCAGGACCCTATAATTGACAATGCTGTTACAATATTTAGTCATGTATTTCCAAACCTTAAAAAAACCCAAACTACAGAGAAGGAACAGCAGACACTGAACAGGAGGATACTGTCCGTGCTTCCACAAACACTTGAACCAAGGGTACTTACACACCAGCATAAATCAAACAGGCACAATCCAATTTAAACACGAGTTCTGCACGGCTTGCTCATTCATTAGTGCATTGTTTATGCTTTTGTCATCTTCTGACTAATTTTACTGCATAGTACAGGGAGATTTACTGTACCATGGTATACAGCTCAGCTAGTCAGAAGAGAGTTTTAAAAGGTTGATTTTGTTTCTCTGTTTCAGAAGCTGGAGAGTACATCACATCTTGATGGTTTCCCATCAATGCAGTTTCCTGGTATCCCCCTTTCCCTCCCTCTTTCCATTTTACATTAAGATATACATGTGTTACGTATTAGAGCTATTCTACACAGGGAACCTAGGAACGCTCCTGTTCTCGTATGCACTACCTCTCAAAACATCATAGCTTTAAATGTTGTAGCTGATTCTCTTTTGCTCCAACCTATATTGTCAGGATCTCTGGTCAAGGAGTAATAGGCCCAGCAGTTCAGCACTGACCTCATGGAAGAAAGACAGAGGACCACTGCCTTCATATTTCCCTTACTTGGAACAGCACAAATGATTCCACTGAAATTGGTAAGATACGTTTATGGCCCATTTTTGAAGATGGGGACATAATTCTGGTGAGCTATTACCAGCTTTTTGTCTTTTATTGTCTTCCTTAAACAGTTGCTACTGAACACTGTTAGCAGCAGTCTGCTGCTCTGCCCCAAGACTGCTGTGCTTGGAAACAAATCACCACACGTCCATTGCGGAGAGAAACACCACAAGGAATAAACCCGCTGCTGAACGCTGCACGCACGTTTCTCTCCATTTCACTGTTTAAATGATTTTTACCTTGCCGTATTCATGAGTGTTTCCTTTGTATTTCTTAGCTCCTCAGCAGCAACACCCAAAAGGACCATGCTGGGGTCCAGGATATTGCCCACAGCAAAAGCTCCCCATTTCCAGATCACCAAAGCATAGCCTTACTTAGAAAGTTCAAGCCTGGTATCCCATATATTAACATAAAAAAGAAGTTTTGGCACAGTAGACAGCCCAGAAGAGACTAATGGGTATTAAGTACAGAAGAATAGAATAAAACAATTATAGGGAGATTTAGATTAGACATCAGGAACAAATTCTTTCCTATGAAGGGGCTGAGGCGCTGGCACAGGGTGCCCAGAGAAGCTGTGGCTACCCCATCCCTGGCAGTGCTCAAGGCCAGGTTGGATGGGGTCTGGAGCAACCTGCTCTAGTGGAAGGTGTCCCTGCCCATGGGCAGGGGGTTGGAATTTCATGGTCTTTAAGGTCCTTCCCAATCCCAAGCCATTCTGTGATTGTATATCTCATTGTACATACAGCATGATACATGCAAAAGCACACCGAGGACGACACACCTTGGATTAAGGATTTTCTAGCCTTTTTATTGGCAATTTTATTTGACTGCTCCAGGGTGGCTGTCGGTTCCAGACTAATTATTCCCAGATTACGTCTGGTTTTCCCACAATCAGAAACAAGTGGCCTGATGAATCTGGTCAGATCAAGGTGTTTCCACCAGCTGCTTCACAGCCACTTAAAGAAACTCATCTGGATGCAATTATGACTTTACTGCCAAAGCTTTTGTTGAGTTCTGGTTTTCTAAACACCAGCCCACAGAAATCATGTTCCTCATTCAATTCAAGGAAATAAGAAGGATTCCATAGATTTTGATGACTTTTGGATTAAGGCCCATAAAAAGATGAAAAATAACAACTCTTTGTCTACTAGGGAGAGAGGTTGCTCTCTTATCCTTAAACGCTACACATCAAGGAACTCAAAGTCCAATATGTGGTCGTATCAGGTATCATTATAAATCCAAGTATTTTCAGCAGCATTTTTTTCGAGGTAGCATATTTAATGTTCAAGTCATAGTTTAAAATGAAAAGTATTTATATAAAACATCTCCAAGAATAAGGAGTTGGATTTAAAAGGACTCAGCTCTTCTCAGGGAGGCAGCAAGTGTCAATTCGGAGAGATTAGCCTTTAAATTAGAAAAAGAGACAAAAAAATGCTAATTTTATTCATGGTTTCCTTTTCTTTTAGTTTCTCTACACCCAACACATAGCAAAGCCTTATGTGAGTAGGGTTTACTTCTAATCTGCTGTTTGTCACCAAACCTAGTAAGATGCATTCATACATATTTTATAACCAGTTGATAAAGGCAAAACTGTTAAAACACCCCAAGGGAGGGGAGAATGAAACCTTTATCCCAAGGTTAAGAGTTACAGCAGCCACACAAGGTTTTCAGCATGGTCCTCTTCGGGAGATACTAATCCCAAGAGGCACTTTGAAAGGAAATACCTCTACAGAAACCTCACCTCTGAATCCAGATGCAAGTTGTACCATATGTGGTGGAGGTGTCTTCGCAACAGTCAGCCCCTCTAAGCTCTTTAGCAGAGAGTGTAGCTTGTAAGTCACATATATAACACCCAAAGAAGCAAATTAAAACACGTATTTATTCTTTTCTATCATCTACAACCAGTAAAGCCATTAAGGAAAGTGAGAAAGTTGTAGTTCTGCAGTAGTTGCTAGCTATGGGTGCCAACAACCTACAGGCTTCACAGCTCTGCTTTTATCCAGACACATCTGAAGCTTCTCCTGGTTTTCTATACAGCCATGATTAGAGGAAAGCAGCTGCCTTAAACCAACCATATAAAACATAGCTGAAAACGGGTCTGGGGCTGAGACCTTTTCTGCCTAACTAAGAAGTTTCTCTGCCACTATCTTTCCTCCTTGTCACATACTCAAGTCTCTGAAGTAAACAGACATTTCACTCCTTTAAGATGCTTACAACAAAACATGTAACAACACTGTATTCTGCCTTATCCTACAACTGTGTTGGCAGTGTTATTTTTATTACATGAAGAACAAAGACAGAGTAGGATCAAAGAAATCTTCTTAGCAAAGCAGTTTTTAAGCAACGTTTAAAAATCAAGTGCAAGAAGGTTGCCTTAGCAGCCTTTTAATAGAACTAGAATCCTGCCTGCTTCTTTCATTAGCAATCCACTGATTGCCACGTATTACCATGCCGAAATACAAACTGCTGGCATTCTTCCCTGGCATGCCAGCAATGATGCGGCTGTTTCATTCTGAATATGACAACTGCTGTTTTGCATATAAAGAATAAACCTATACATAAGTGTTCACTTGTGTGGCTTGTTCCTATCAGGCCAAAGTTAGGAGTAACAAAAAGCTATCAGACTATGGGATATTAAATGATGTAATGATTAACACCTTTTCACCCTAAAAGCTGGAGATTGCTGCCTGCAAACCTCTCCTCTCTACCTGTTCTTCCAACTCAGAGTAAGAAAAAGCACTTTTCACATACCATAAAACCTAGCTAGAACCTAGACTCAGACATGTGACAGCAGAAGAAAGACCAGTTGGACTCGCACATGCTGCAGTGCAGGCTCAGAGGAAACCAGGGAAGGAAAAGATGGGGTTTATTTCTAAGTCTATACAAGCTAATGTAAGATTAACCTAAAGCAAACCTCCACCCTTTGCCACCAGCCATTTATTAGATGTGCCTTAGTTGGAATAACCAAACTTTATATCTACTGTAAACGTTTGCCCAGAGATTAGAACGTATTAATGAGGACTTTTGTCTGACAGCTGTTAAGACCAACTCTGTACATCATTATCTAATTTAATACACATATTCCCTAAAAAAGTGTCTCAGTAGTTTCTTGGGGTTATTTTGCCCCTGAGCTCCACACAAGTTCAATGATGTCGGATGTGCAAATATCGCAGGCAAGTCTGTCAGGAAACAAATGTTTTCAAATGTAACCAGCGAATAAAATGTCATTAAAACAACAGATGTAAGAAATGTAAATGAGAAAATGCAAAACTGTTCAATAACCAAGGAAAGCATCAGCGTAAGGAAAGGCTTGATACATGCAGCCACAGTAGATTGTATTTGCTTGTTTCTTTGCTGGTAGTGATAATGTTCAACATTAAATCATTTTTTTCACCTGTGTACCACATCTGAAAACAAACATAACACTGCAGAGGATGAAACCACGTGCCATTGAAAGCCACTGAACACAGGCTAAGAGAGTTGGGGTTGTTCAGCCTGGAGAAGAAAAGAGACTTTAGAGCAGCTTCCAGTGCCCAAACGAACTGGAAAAAAAGTCTTGAGAAGGACTCTTCGCCTAAAGGGGGAATGGCTTTAACCTGACTGTCGTGGTTTAAACCCACACAGCTCATTCACTCATTCAACCCCCCTGGCTCGCCCTCCCCTGCTTCCAGAGAGATGGGGGGAGAATCAAAAGAATGCA
>NDXB01018248.1:0-53858 GCA_002631895.1 Agapornis roseicollis
GTCAAAACACAGCTACTAAAGAGAAGAAAAACTGACTGCAACTGCTGAACCCAGGACAAAAGAAAAGCCATATTTTAAGATAAAAAAGATTAAAAGATTTCATCTGGCAAGCTCCCCATTTTTTTCAATCAAATATAATGTCAGCTTTTACAGAATGATTGTACTTTTTGTGGTCTTTCTGGCTTTGTAATAGAAGAAGAGAGAAGCAGATATAATTCCTTAGTCTTGTGATTAGACTTTACACATATTATAAACAATACCCTTGGATGAGTGGGCAGGAGAAGTAGGTGTGTTGTACCATTATGGTATATTATATGGGCACTGTTTGTCCCTCTGTACTCAGCACTGGTGAGGCTGCACCTTGAATATTGTGTTCACTTTTGGACCGTTCTCTCTGAGAAGGACTTTGAAGTGCTGGAGTGTGTCCAGACAAGAGCAGTAGCGCTGGTGAAGGGTCTGAAGTAGTGGTGAACTGAAGTGGTGAGCAGCTGAGGGACCTGGGGTTGTTTAGCCTGGAGACAAGGAAGCTCAGGGGGGACCTTATTGCTCTCTACAACTACCTGATAGGAGGTTGTCATGATGTGAGTGCTGATATCTTCTCCCAAGTAACAAGTGATAGGACAAGTGGTAACGGGTTAAAACTTAAACAGGGGAGGTTTAGATTGGATATAAGGGAGAAATTCTTTCCTGTTAGGGTGGTGAGGCACTGGAATGGCTTGCCCAGGGAGGTTGTGAGTGCTCCATCCCTGGCAGTGTACAAGGCCAGATTGGATGAAGCCTTGGGTGACATGGTTTAGTGTAAGGTGTCCCTGCTTATGGCAGAGGGGTTGGAACTGGATGATCTTAAGGTCCTTTCCAACCCTAACTATTCTATGATTCTATGATTCTATGACAAGAGGAAATGGTCTCAAGATGCACAAGCAGAGCTTTGGATTGGATATTAAAAAATGTTTCTTTACTGAAAGGGTTTTTAAGCATTGGAACAGGCTGCCAGGGAAATGGTGGAGTCACCATCCCTGGAGGTATTTAAAAGACATGTAGATGTGGCGCTTAGGGCCATGGTTTAGAGGTGAACTTGGCAATGCTGGGTTAATGGTTGGACTCAATGATCTTAGAAGTCTTTTCCAACATAAATGATTCTATGATTCTATGATTTTATGATGTTATGAACTAAGAAAATTACTCTGACACTTTAAAAAAACATATATTAATGACTACATGAAGAGAGCTCACATTCCATTTAGATGCCTAGATCAGATCAGTGTTCCCAAGAACCACAGCTTCACTGTTCTTGCTGCATGCTGAACAAGTATAAATATCTGGTCACCTTTTCTAATGTTTCTGTAATTCTGAATGAATTATTAAACATTCAGGACTTCTCATAATAAGTTCATATTTGCAGAGATTTTAACCTTCATTCCCTTCTTTTCTGTCTTTTGTTTACTGCAGTATTTGGATGCCACTGGCAGTTACTGTTACATCTGGGATCTGTATCTACCTTTTTTACATTTAGATTGTAGGTTTTGGGGACAGAAATCATCTTTTTGGTGTCCATTTAGTGACTAACACAAAGCAGGTCATGTGCTGCTGCTATATGCTTAAGTATATCACCACTCTTGCACAACTAAGAAAAAAATATTTTTCAATTCTCCTAAACCAGAGAAAAAAGTCATTCAAACATTAAAATAATTACATCAATAATATTATATGAATGGTTCTCACAGTCTCACACAGACTCCATGTTGAAACTCCAGCAGTGATATGTTAAAAAACACAGATAATGCCTTGTTACAGGTACCTGCTTGGAGAAAAACAAAGCCATGAGAGTCCAAAGAAGAACAATATAAATATGTTTAGAAACGGAACCTAAAGGAACTGGTATACTGAACTCTAAGGAAGAAAAATCTATCAGAGTACATATGATAATAATCTTCCACTGTGCAAAGCAGCTTTAAGTAGAGAAGATGACAGGAAGAGTACAAAATTACTGTTTCTTGTGCTGAAGCTGGTGCAACTGTTTAATTGGAATGATAAAGCACTGGAACTTAAGAATGCTGTGAATTCTCCACTGGAGTGACTCAGATAAACTATCTAAATTGCTGGTACATATTTGACCCTCCTCAGTTCAGCATCTGGCTAAAAGAATCCCTTCTAATCTTTTCCCTTGTATAATTTTGTGATGTCTAGGTGAGGACATACTGAACTCCCAGGAAATTTTAGACCATTTGATCTACTATTCAGCAATTTAAATTTGCACAAAATGGAAGTTGTCCATATATAAGCATATTAGGTTTGCATGGCAAGTTTTGATAGTAGGGGTTGCTACGCAGGTGGCTTCTGTGAAAAGATGCTGGAAGCTTCCCTTCTGTCTGACATAGCCAATATGAACTGGCTCCAAGATGGACCCACCACTGTCCAAGACCAAGCCCATCAGTAACAGTGGTAGCACCTCTGGGATAACCTATTTAAGAAGTAGAAAACACTGCTGTGCAACAGCAACTGCACCTGGAGAGAGAAGTGAAAACGTGAGAGCACCAGCCCTGCAGACACCTGTGAAGAAGGAGGGGAGGAGGTGCTCTATGTGCCAGAGCAGAGATTCCCCTGCAGCCTGTGGTGCAGATCATAGTGAGGCAGCTGTGCCGCTGCAGCCCATGGTGCAGATCATGATGAGGCAGGCTGTGCCCCTGCAGCCCACGGAGGTCTATGGTGGAGCAGATATAGACCTGCAGGCCATGAAGGACCCCATGCCAGAGCAGGGGGATGCCTGAAGAAGGCTGTGACCCTATAGGAAGTCCATGCTGGAGTAGTCTCCTGGCAGTAGCGGGGGACTCATGCTGAAGCAATCTCTACCTGAGGGGCTGCATCCCACACTGGAGAAGTTTGGGAAGAACTGTAGCTCGTGGGAAGGACTCACATTGGAGTTCAGTGGAGGACTGAATCCTGTGGGAGGGACTCCACACTGGAGAAGAGGAAAGCGTGAGGAGCTCTCTCCTAAGAATGAAGAAGTAGCAGAAACAACATGTGATGAACTGGCTGCAGCCCCCATTTCCCCTCCCCCTGTACCATGGGAGCGGAGGAGGTAGAGAAATTAGGAGTACAGGTAAGCCCAGGAAAAAGAGAAGGGTGGGGGAAGGTGTTTAAATATTTGGGTTTATTTCTTATTATCCTACTCTGATTTCATTGGTAATAATTAAATTGATTTTCCTCAAGTGGAGTCTGTTTTACCCATGACAGTAATGGGTGAATGACCTCTCCCTGCTCTTACCTTAATCCATGAGGCTTTCATTTTATTTTCTCTCCCCTGTCCAGCTGAGGAGGGAAGTGACAGAACAGCTTTGGTGAACCCACCACAGTAAGAAACCTCAGAGGGAATAGTGGAGAATGCAATTCAAGAAGCTTAGAGATGTACATTTAAATAATCTCTATATCTGTTTTCAGCATGTGTTACAGGCTCAAACCAGGACATTAAGGCTAAATTAGTGAAATACCAGGAGGAGTGGGCAATCTACACTGAAAATGGTGGCAACTTTCCCATCTGCTGAAAGCTGTTAAGTAACAGATTCCAGCTAACTTCCAAGAAAACATCTAGGTTATGCAGGATCATGTCAAGTCCTAGATTCCTACTGGCATATATGGATTTTTAATTGGCCTAACAAAACTGCTGCATAGATCCTTTTATAGTAGTCTACCCTATGGAAAGACAGAAGCTAGGAAGTTTTAGAAAGGGGAATCATATTAATATGTATTCCTATGCATGCTATCAGGAACTTATTTAACACTGATCTGAAATATTCTGAATTACTCGATCAGTACTATACATTTCAAAGAGAAAAATGCAGTATCACAGGAGAGGAGGTAAAAAGGAAAACGGAGCTACCAAAAAAATCACAGCACTAAGCAGCAGCAACAGTGCATCCAAAGCCTGTTCCAATACAAAAAGCAAGAGGATAATTCTATATGGGCCACCAGTGGATAGGCTTCTATACAAAAATCTTTGATAAATTTTCTAGCCATATTTCTCTGCAGGAAATCACAGAAGGGTCAGAAGTGAAAATGCAGGTTGCCATGTCTTGAGACTGCATTATCTACATTTCATTCATTTACATGTTCTTAACTTTAATTTCCAGTGTGGAAATTCTATATAAATAACAAGGAAATGAGAAAAAACAATAATTTAAGAAGGCACCTGTCTGATTAGAATATGCGCGAATCATTGGAAAGTTTTCTGTGAAGCTGGTTTAATCACAAGTAGTTTACTCTTCAAATATTCTGAGAAATAGAATGCCATCTCACTGGTATGTTTGATGAAAGAACAATGTTTAGGGAGTATGCTATAAAGAAGAGACGTTAAACACAAACGCTCTCTTACAGAGAAGTCCCATTTGGAGTTGAAGAGACATTTGTTTTTTGTATCTTTGGAAAACTCGGCATCACTATTCCCATTTTGAAAGGGCAGCAGAGTTTGGCACACTACTGTATTGTGGTGCAGAGACCGCGTGATGGTGGTGTTGTGCAGCGCCCCTGCAAGAGCTGCTCCAGCTCACATTCCTTGCAGCCAGGACAAACAGCACGAATGCAACGAGCTCCATGTCTCCTTTAGCTCACGGCCAGCGTTGCCCACTAACTAATACATTGATCAACCCGTATGCTACAGACCCTCTTGGAAGCAGAAATCACTTAGGCTCAGATTGAAGTCATTTAAACAAACCCATACCTAGCATGAGTAAAGTACCTCTGCAATATCTTCACTCATCCTGTGACTGATCTCTTTTCAGGTTGCCAAAGGTTTATATTCTTCCCTTAGCCTAACTTATCTCTTCCTCTGGTTTATATTCATTTAAGTGTTGGATAGGTGGTAACAGATCAAAACTTAAACAGGAGAGGTTTAGATTGGATATAAGGAAGAAATTCTTTCCTGTTAGGGTGGTCAGGCACTGGAATGGGTTGCCCAGGGAGGTTGTGAGTGCTCCATCCCTGACAGGGTTCAAGGCCAGGTTGAATGAAGCCTTGGGTGACATGGTTTAGTGTGAGGTGTCCCTGCTTATGGCAGGGGGGTTGGACCTGCATGATTTTAAGGTCCTTTCCAACCTTAACTATTCTATGATTCTATGATAGGTAGTAGCTGGGATAAGGAAAACAACCTGCCAGAATAAGAAGTCATTGTGGTCTTAGCACTTACATTGAAGTGCGATAAATCATCCAAGCCTAAACATGCTATTGCAACTAAGGTGTCTAAGGTAACATGAGTTATCTAGTTTAAAATGAGCTTGGCTTGCCCTTTACCCTGGGGCACTGACATACCCTCAGCCTGTTGTGCCCCCTGTGACAAGATCACTTCTGTTTTTCCCAGTGGGTTGATAGCTGTAATGCTGGCTGGATTGTTTTAAGGTGGCCCTGGACATCTCATAAACAGCCATGCACAGGCTGTTGTAAATGGGAGATGTCACCCATGCAATCCCCAGCAGATGGACATGGCTTCAAATTAGAACAGCTGTTCAGGGCCTGGGTGCTTCAGGTATGCTGTTCTCAGCTCCTGTGAGTAAAATCTCAGAGGAAATTGCTCCATCTATGTGTCTACTGTGCCAGCTGACAAGATCCATCACCTTTCTATGCCACCCCCACCCTCCCATGATTTTGAGGAAAGAGGTGAAAAAAGATTTAAAGCAGCCAGCCAGCTCTGGTGCTTTGGACAATGTCTATAGGATGGTGTGTTGCCAGCCCAGTCTGCACATGCATAGGGTGTCTGTATGTTTATGGATGCACTGTCTTCCACTAAACAGATCTCCATCTCCTCCATGGCAAAAATTCATTTGAAGGCCCCTTTCTAACTTCATTGATACTTCTGGAATAAACTGCATAATCACAGAATGGTTAGGGTTGGAAAGGAACATAAGGTCATGCAGTTTCAACCCCACTGCCACAGGCAGGGACACCTCACACTAGACCATATCACCCAAAACTCTGTCCAACCTGGCCTTCAACACTGGCAGGATGGAGCATTTACCACTTCTTTGGGCAACCCATTCCAGTGCCTCACCACCGTCAAAGTAAAGAACTTCTTCCTTAAATTTAACTTGAACTTCCCCTGTTTAAGTTTGAACCCATTACCCCTTGTTCTATCACTACAGTCCTTGAAGAAGAATCTCTCTCCAGCATCCCTATAGGCCCCCTTCAGATACTGGAAGGCTGATATGAGGTCACCATGCAGCGTTCTCTTCTCCAGGCTGAATAGCCCCAATTACATTATGCTCCATAATATGTTATAACCAAACCAAACCCGAGAAATAGTTGAGGCTATTTGGTCAGAAAGTCCGTGATTTACTAAAATGGATCCTTAGTTGGAGGGAGCATTTAAATGGCCTTAAACATTTGCCCACACCAAAAGCTGTGGTTGTGAAGTAGAGCTAGCACCAGATTTGTTTCCAGGTCAGACTTTTAACCTCTTTCTGCCCTAGGCAAACACAAAGCCTATTTACCCCATCGGTTTTCATCAACAGCTGCTCCAGTCACATGTGTTGTATAGTAGATTTGTATTGCAAAACACAACTCTTGCAAATGGTATGGTTTACACTTTCAGTCTTAAACTATAGTCAGTTAAATTTTCATACGTGGTCAAAAGAAGCCATCACTATGGAAATAAATTCTGAGCAGCAACACCCTGTATAGCTACCAGCACCTTTGCTGTTATAAACACAAATAAACTTCCATTGTAGGCCCTTTCATTTACTGGAGTCCAATATCTAATTCTAGCAGCAGCCATTAGGAGATATTTCAATGCACCAAGAAGCCTTTAGTCTGTGTGAGTTACTGCAGAAAAAGAAAGTAAACTTCCATCCCAAATTCTTTTAGAGACTTTCCCTCAGAGATTGCTTTATTGTCCACAAGGCGGTCAGGGAACCACACAATCAAACTAAAAACCACAGAGTAACCAGGGCAGGCAGAAAGGGAACACACCCTTTCAAACCCCTCTTCCCTTTTCCTTTATTATCTGCCCAGAGACTGGTAGGACACACCAGCTGGAGCCCATTAACCTTCTGCTAATTGAATACTGTTATCCACTGTGCTGCCAAGAGAAGGGGCATTTTTAAGGTTTTTTAAAGTCATAAAGTTTCTCAGCTTTTCGATTATTGCATTATTTGGTTTTGATTGAAATTACTTCTAAAGCTAATGAGCATAAAATGCTCATTTACCCTCATTTACTTTCTTTCTCTTCACATCACTAAACTCTTTTTTCAGGCTTGACTTGTTCCCATCTGAACCCCTCTCTACCTTTCCTTCAAACCCGTCCCTTACCAGGGGCTTTGGCATGAAGACAGAAAATAAATCATTAATGAAACCCCATAGATCAGTTACGTAAGTGCTGGGTTTTACAGCTGCTGGTAAGGAAACGGGTATGTATCCTACAAAGATTTATATTTGTACAGAAATATTTTCAACGTGAACCACATCATAGATTCTGCCAATTTCTGGAAAAAAAACCCCAAACCAAAGCAACAGTTTTTCTTTAACACAGCCATCTATAGAATCTTTACTTATTGTATACTTCAAAATATGAAATTTGGATTTTTAAAAAATACCCCCCCGAATAAAATATAAAACATGCCTAATTTATTAATATAGTTTCTATTCATTACCTAACTATATAAATTTACCTAAATTCAGTATCTAAGTACAGAGGCAGGAGTGTTTCTATCCTTACGCTATAAATAGACTGAAATTATTCTTCTGAAAACTAACTTGCTAACTTTTGAATATTATCTAGCAAATACAATAAATGTAGCTTAACACCATAATAATCAACTGCACAAACACGGCCATCAAGATGCCATAATAAGTAAAAGCTTTCTTTTGTGTTGTTTTTCGTGCAGTTGCCCTGGCTTAGCTTCTACTTGGGCTCCTCAGCGGGTTTCTCTAGCTCTCCTTCTTTTTCTGCTATATTGGATTTTTCTCCCTTGCCCCCATCTCGGGTGAAAAAGCAGCCTCAGAAAAATAGGATGTTTTGCCCCAGGTTAGAGCTGCTGCTCTCATCTGCAGAAACAGAAATCCCTGCAAATTACACTGCTAGGAAACTTGAGCCATTGTCAGTGCCGCCATTTCACATCCCTCAGATGTATAACTTGCTGGTGGCTGTTTTCACCAGCTACTGACTGGAGATTGCTTCTGCTGGACACCCACCAGGGCTGAGGAGAAGCACATTACACATTTGCTATTCATCTGCCTTTGCTGATGGGTTTAAATTCTGCCAAGAAACAGCTATTTACACCACCTGCAATGCTTTACTGATTAAATAAAGCTACTTTAAATGTGCTGGCAGCTGTGGTGAGCTAATTGACCAAACGACATGCTTGCAGTCCTTTCTTCAACAAGCAGCTGGCCGCCTGCTTTTGGGTGGTAGGCTTCTTAGTAGTGTCAACTGCAGTTCCCTTGGTCTCTCTTTAAAAAGTCTCTCCCTAACTTTAAAGCCCCATAGCGGCAACTGTTTCATTCATTTCCTCACATCTCCTATGCGCTTTGCCTGGGGCATGTGGAGCTCCTTACAGTCCCTGTTCTATGGGTTGTGTAGGGATAGTGAAACCATGCCCCCCCCGCCCCCGTGTTCTGTGTGAAGACATGTGCCTCAACAAGGGCTACCACTCTGTGATGCCACAGCTCCACTCACCTCACAGCATCACAGAGTAGCCAGCTTTGCTCACAGCAGTCTTTTGGCCAGAATGAGAAGGAAGCACAGAAAGGAAAGGGCAAATTTCCTCTTACTTCAGCTCCCTCCAGAGGTCCAGGGAGGTGGCTGGCATTTTGTCTACAGGAGTATGTGCATGATGGAGGCTTTCCAGACAGGTGAGAAATCCACCCAGGTCATGAGATCTACAACACAGCGCTTTGTGGTATCAGCCTCTTTGAGAATTGTAGGTTATTGTTGCTCTGTAAGTGCTTTACCAGGCAGTTGCCTTAATAAGAATAGCAGCAGTGGTAAGACAAGTTCTCCTTCCCTGTAAACCTTTAGTTAGGAAATAGTAATTTCTTTAATGAGAACTCTCTCACAACAGCTTTACTTTTGTTTCAGTACATTGGTTTATTGTAATGTGCCTGAGGTGACACTATGCTTTAAATCAGCCTGAAAATTCAGAGTGTAAATATATACCATAACCCAGGTGCTGAAGGGGCAGTTAAGCCCTGAGCCCATGCCTTGCAGGGGATCAAGGCTGCACCTCCCTTTCCAAAGGCTGTTTGAGGTGATGTTTTAGGCCTACTTTTGAAACATAAAAAAATATATTTCAGAAGTGTTTAGAGATAGTTTCACTTTATCATCAAATGGAGAAGAAAAAAAACCCAAACAAACCACAAAAAATAAACCACCAGAGCACCCTGATGTTCCTAAGAGGAAGTTTTATCACAGATTTCAAGACAAAGCAGAGGCAGATCAACTGCATGTGCTTCCGAAAAGCCTATAGTAAATATTTTGGTACCTGCTGTTTGCACCTGAGCTGCACTGTTCAGGTGATGCTCAGGCAGGGGTGCTGCCTCTGCAATAAAAGTAGTAAATAATGGGAACACCTGAAACTATACTGGTACTGTGGTAAGGCATGGGGTATCCTTTCCACATGCCTAAGATCTGTCAGCCAGAACTGTGACTGGGGGAAGATCTGGCATCCCATCATATACAATGAAATCCAATGCTCAGTATTGGAGAGCCTGGAGAAGCAGGCTTTTCTCGCATGTTTGCAATAACTGGGTGTTTTCTTCCCAAATTACCCTGGCATTCTGTACCAACAAATGGTACTGAATGTATATGAACAAACACACCAGACCTTCTGAGTACGCACTTGATCCGGGCCCAGGCAGATTGTCTCAGCACTGTGAACACTCATTGCTGACTCACGTCAGGAAGGAATTCTGCATCCATTTACAGATAGTTGGACATCTAAAACTGTCTCTCTATCCAGCCATACACACCTGTTTCTACAAACTGATTCTACAAACCTGATTCTAAAATATTTCTAGGACTTTATGGGTTTTAATGAGTTATAACACATGTTTACAGAATTAGCACCTAATTCCATAAAATTGTCATATTTTTCTGCAGACTGAAACAACTTTTTAATACTGGGAGTGTTGCAATAGTGTGGTAATTCATATGCTTTATGTTAAAGACATGTTTGGGACAAATACTGATTGAAGTTATCTTACTTTGGGGGGATAAAGCAGCCTATTTGAAGCATTTCTCTGTACCTGAGCACATTATTATGACTGACTTTAACAAGATCTGGCAGTTATTTCCATCGAATATGTTGAACAACATGCAAATGTTTAAACCTGACAGGTTTTTAAAACCTCAAACTGTGTCTCTAATTGAATATGTACTCTTTCAATGCTTTTGTAAAATATGGGCACCCTTAAATACACAATTGATTTTACATTAACTTTTTCTCTTTCCTTGTTCCCAAGATAACAAATAAGAAAAATATTTTTCATAATTAAAAGCAGTAAAACAAGGTTTGTATGCCAGTGCTTTAATGGTTTTTACAAATATACATTTATTACACAGATTTTCAAGGCCCTTTTTCACTGTGGGAGCTATTTCTGTCTCCACAGGAACACTTTCTTGCTACACAGCATTTATTACTAACACCACACAGACACTTATTCCATAAAATACAAGAAGTAAATAAACAAACAGAACTGCTGTTCAAAAATCTAAACCCCAGTGGAAGTGGCCAACAAAAGCATTCATCCAGTTTCACCCTACAGCAAATGACTTTAATGTTAGTTGCAGCTGCTCAGCTTTTCAGCATTTCTTTCTCGGCCTCGTGTGTCCTTTAAGAGGCAATGGCATATATTGCTGCATGTGTTCAGTTGCTCTACCTTTGCGATGCAGTTCTTTACTCTGTAAAATATTCATCTCTGTACACAAAAGCAGCTGCTGAAGAAACTGCTTCAAATCAAGGGTGAGAGAACTGATGGCAGCACCACTAAGCAAGCTCCAGTAGAGACTGAGAGCAGCACGGTGCAGAGACACCAAAGGAGCTCCTGTGAGAAACAAAAATATCAGCATTGCTGCCTGTCATCAGAACCCCAGGTGAGACTGAAAAGCCACTAGAAACTCTTTGGCTGTAGGTCTATGGACCTGTGTTATGCTTGACTCAAAAGGGTCCACCATGGGTTACAAAACAGAGTATTTTGCAGGAATGTTACCAGTAGCTTTTTCTTTTTGTTTTGCCTCACCATTGGTGATAATTTTTTGCAATAGCAACAAAATAATCCTGGGGTGAGTTATCTGCACCTTTTGGAGGTTTCATTGCTCATTGTTAACTAATTAAAATTCCATTGCACACACACTTCAGAAATGTCTCTAGCTGGCTAAGTTATCCATGCAATACATTGGTGCTTCCTCAAAGTGGCAGCGGAAAGCCAAACAGGCAAAACCTGGTGCTTGTTACTTAGTTTACAGACTAATATTTAAATACATTTTATTCTAATAATTTGTAGTGAGAGATTTACCCTGGAAGAGCCCCAGACGCTTCACGTGAAACATGCAGTTATTTCTGTTAGTGCTCAGGCTTTATTTCAGGCAGGGTTTTTTTGCATTGCTCTAGCCATGCAGCGATCTGTAAAAGGAACCTACTCTGATACAGTTTGAAAAGTGCATTTTGTACTTGGCTCTCCCTTTGATCGAATTAATCTGGGCTTTTTTGTAGTTCTAAATGAGTCCTATGGGCTGACAATGTAGCTGTTTAAAGGGGATTTTAGGGGATAATAGCCAATGCAAATAGTGCCATGAGAATGGCAACTTGCTTTTGCACTTTCAATCACATAATAACAGCAAAGAAAGCTTTTAAAATGAATTGAAATTTTGTGGCATGCCATCTGGGATTATTTGGGGAAACAGTTCTGAATACTATGGTTGTGTAAAAGAATGGTGCTATGGGGCACTCTTAAGCTGACATGTTTCAGATGGCACCCTTATGCTAACTGCTGCAAAGTTGGCTAGCATTTTTTTTATTATTTTCTTTCTCCTGGATTATCTGCAAAAAATTCTCTTTGCTGGTATTGGGCCTGAAAAACTTTTCTATTGTTAAAGAATTCAATTCAAACCCCTTGCAGCTGCTGATCCCTTTATTGTTCCAAACGTTATGTATAAGCGTCTGGGATGAATGTAGCCAAGCCTTTTAGTGCCTTAATAGGTGTCTGTATAAAGGTCATTTATTCTGCAGTACTTGTTTTAACAAAAGTTTATACACAAACAACAACTACAGCTAAAACATTCACATTAATCAGTGCTCCTCGCAGTGTAAAATGCAGAGAGAGAAAGCCAAACTGGAAAAAGTATGTCCAAACAGGAGGACTCGGTCTGTGTTTAAAAGTGAAGCAGCACATATTTTAGACTCCATCATGAAAAGCTGCATGAAAAATCATTCCAAAGCTGTTCTGAGCAAGGATTGATGATGCCAGACTTTTCATGACAAGCACAGTTTTGATGAGGTCACTGAAAGGTTTAATACACAGGAATTGGTGGAAATGTGGAAAAAAGATCTGAGTTCCCCTTTCCAATTAGTTTTGGAACTGAGCTTTATGCTAGCCTGCATGTTGACATTTCAGTTGTTATAGCTGCCTTCTTTTCTTTTCCCTTTCATTTTGTCTTAGCTCCAACTGGCTGCCCTTATAAACACTCCTTGTGGAATTTGGGTGCGTGTCAGATATCTTAGATGAGAAGAACTAAGTACACTTCTCTGGCATGCAAGAATTTGCTTTTTATAGAAATATTAAAATACCGTCTGTAAGCTTTAGGAATGTAGGTCATGTCCATAGAGGGTTTAAATTGGAGGTTATGACAGATGTTGGGTCGTGAATTAAAAATTTGGCTCCAAGACTGTAAATGTAACTTGGTTCTGTTGACTTCCCTGGAGTTAGTTCTGCTGAGACACTTGTAATGAGATCAGATTCTGACTATCTAAGTACTCAATTGAGCTCAGCAGAATATAAATCCATCAGTGATATGAGGGATGAGGCTTGTCAGGAAAGTAATATGTGAGCTATGGCAGGGACACATGAGGTACAGGGCCAAAGAAGCCCAACTACTCAATCTCTGATAGAAGAAAATGTAAAGAAAGCTGGGCTTTCTTTTTTTGCTGCTTAATGGTTGTTATCGTTTGTGAGCACAGTAGGCTGTGCTCTGATCTCTAAATATTGTGTGACTTTAAAATACGTACAATGAACAATGCTGCTAGGGGCATTATTAATACACCACTCCACCAGTCTGTGTCAAGCTGTATACATGGATCATAATTGCTCTGTACATAAAGCTTAAAAAGCAATTGTTACAGCAGAGGTCAGAGAAAAAATTGTGTATTCCACTGTGGGCTCTGCCAGAGAGGTGAGGACACTGTTTTGTCAAGGACTGCAGTGAGAGTACCCTATCCTTCCTGTTCCAGACTCTTAGCTATCACAGGTCTGTTGCTCTAGAGGCTGCCTACGACTGCCTCACGCAGGACTTCACAGAGCGTCACCTCACTGCCTCTGCAGCCCTACGCAAATAAGTGGGAAGTGCAGTGTTTGGAAAGTTGAGGTGCCTCACACCTGACGCTGTTAATCTCATGGGCAGCCACATACCGCTCTAGCTGTAGCTTCCAGGTGGTCTTCAGAACTAGCCACATATAAACTGTATTGCAGTAATCCCATTTGGCAACAGCATAGATGCTGCTAACTGTGGCCAGGTCCTCAACCAGGCAAAACGACTACGGTTTTGCCAGAGAAGGTACGACGCCAATGAACTTGACGAGTGAGACAACTATTCGAAAGAGCAGGGTCAGAAAACCCAAATCCTTCTTGTTTTGGCAGGTAAATCCCTTTGCTATAAATACTGCAAATATTTAATAACAACGGTATAGTGATTCTGTGTGAGAGATACAGAGTAGCCATGGTGTGGCGCTGCAGAATGCACTACAAGAATAGCAGGAGGAGATAGGGAATGCCGTTACCAGAAGGGAAGCGAAAAGTTTCCTCCTGGTAAACCTAGCCATACCAAGATAATAAAATATGAGTAATAAAAATCCCAACCAAACCCAAGACAGAACATGCTGCCAATCACGGAGGCATGTATTTTATATGAGAAACAGAATTTCTCAGCCTCTGCTCAGCTCATTCCACCTTGAAAAGCAGGATGCATTAGGCAGTGTCCATTAGAGGAGCGAGGTACTACTAATTAGCTGCTTGGCAATGTTTTGTTGCACTGAAAAGTAGTGGCTCCTGGCCAGCATACCTGCTGCTGTGTGCAGGAGCTCTGGGAAAGCAGCACCTGGCACCAGGCTCTTGAAGACCAGCTTCCGGGTGAGTCTCTTTTGCTCCAGAACAGGAGGTATGCCTGTGGTTTTATAGGAAAAGGACTGTTAGAACAGTTTGTGCCACACTGCTTGACTTTGATCTATGCCAAACTGCACATATAGATACAGAAACTCAAAGCAAAGGACAAACGTCTCAAGGTGTACATAAGGATGAAGTCATGAGGTGTTTAGGGTGTTCCATGAAGGTTTTACACACTGCTGTTACTTAAATTCAGGTGTATTTATTTTAAAACTAGAAGAGGTTTTTTAACAGCACCAGTGTATATCATGCAAAGGAAAAGACATTTACAGGGAAAAGAAACATGCATCATAAAGGAGCAGGAGTCCTTCCTTCATCCAGCATTCTTGCTACAGTGCAGCAGGGAAGGCTGAAGAGAACTGCTGCTGTGTTACAGAAGCTGCTGAAATTACTACTGCTGCCACTGAGGGAGTAGGATCTATATCTGGAAACAAATGGATCCACCAGCCATGGTCCATAAGTGAATCTGGATTACAGAAACCTCCCCAAGGTCCCCAGTATTCTCTCCTGTGGCTCATGATATGAAACTATTTCAATTCTAATGGAAAGGGCTAGTCCTCTTATCAATAGCAGATCTCATGCAGAAGAGCAGAAACTGCCCCCCCCCGCCCCTTTGCATTTGTTTTATTGGAAAAAGAGGCCATGCTGTGCCTGGTTTCATTTGAATTTAGTCTTTTTCCACGTCATTAAAACTAATATAATGATATAATAGTGAAGCTGGGATCTGTTCATTGAAATTTGACTCAATGTTTTAGGTTGGCCTGGTCATACCCTTTTCAAAACACTATTCATCTATTTTAAATCAGGTAATTGCTTGATCACCACTGCCAGCTCTAGTCATTGCTCTGGATAGTTTAATTAATGTAAGAGCATTCATAAAATACTTTTGTGCCTCATTTGATTTTTCTGAAAAAGGTGAAATGTTTGTAGGATACCATTCTGCCCATATCAGCCCTGATTTCATAAAATGAGGAATCAGCCAAATCTCTAAATGGCTCTTAAAACGTATCTGCAACCAAGACTTTAGCTGTAGTACATAGTTAATATCCTTTCAACTTGCTTTTCAGATTGTAAACCTGATCTCATAAATCCCAGTGTATCACTTTTCAATGTGGGGTTTTTTTTTTCCTGATTTTTGTCTGTAAATCCATTGCCACAATTTTTACAATATCCATGATTACAAAATACATGCAATTCTTTGGTGCTTGCATCAAATTCACTTTTAATTTGCATGATGCAGCAGGTATATGTGCAATATATATCTTTGTTATCCTTGGGCAGCACCTACACACCCTCAACTTGCTTCATCATTATTATCAGCTATGGCTTTATAGCAACAACAAAACAATATTGACATTTAATATTATATTCTGAAATAATGATTCTGACTTAAAGACTGGAGTGATCACTAGCAGAAAACTGCTACGGATTGTGAAGAAGACTGATCAAAATTTAAAATAAGTAAGGTTAATAACACCATCAAGCACTCAGCAACACAAGTTTACTGACTGCGGACAGACAACTTTCTAATTTGCTGGAGAATATGTTTCTAAGAAAGCTGCATTCTTGTGTATCCACTCACCCAATATTATTAATCTTTGAGAACACTGTATTCTTCCTGATGCAGCAAAGATAGCAATTATAATATATAAAAATAGCTAAATACCTAGGATAGATATAATTATTTTGTCACTCACAAGTCAATTATTTTAGTTCAGCATGAACTATGTGTTTTGCCCTTACAACAGCACTTGCATAATTCTTTACTAAAAAAACCTAACAACCCAACACCAAACCCAAAGCCCTGCAGCAATAAAATGTGGTGAAAGTGGTTATGCAAAAGACTAACATTAAATTGTTTGTAATATGTTGGAGGAAGTTGGCAGGCTATGCAGGAACTACAGAAGTGTTAGGATTTAATATTTTCAGTGGGTTAATCTCCAGATTCCCCAATTAGATTTGTAGATGGATTATGATTGTAGCTGTTTCACAAATATGTACTAATACTGCTAAGCATGAAATCTGCTAACCTTGTCAGGGTATTTGAGGGGCTTTTCTCAGCAAACAATCCACAGGTACTCTTAATGGGAGATGTTATGAGTTGCGTGGAGGGTTTTTTATCTTTTCCCGGTTTCATTTTAAATGCTTATTCTGCTGTGAATAAAAGGGACATGGGGATGGTTCCTTAGGGAGAGGCATTTAGGACAGGCCCTAAGATCTTTATGTGGAATTGACACAAACCAATTAGGGGAAAGTGTAGGCTGCCATTAACTTGTTGGCCTGCATCAGCAAGGAAGTTAACCTCTCAAAAAGAGGCAGATTTGAACAAGTGCTCTGAGACTGTTCCTGGCTCATGTCTCAATCCCTTATTGATGCAAGAGCTATATGAAGACCCAGGAAACAACTCTCTGGTTATAGATGTTGGAGCTAACACAAAGAGCCCTACACTCAGAGTCTTGCACAGAGGTAAATAGGATCTCAGGGTAAACAGAGATGGTAGGGTGAGTCCATGAATTGCCATAAGGGTTTGGGGGAGCAAAGCACTCTTTTGGAAACTGCTCTGACTTATCATTGCAATCCTTGCAGCAGATCTGGAGGGCATGGCAGGATTGTAGAGTCCTCTTTAACTCCTAACATTATATGATACATTTTCCCATGATGTGACACAGCTAAGACCCACTGCATGCAGTTTTTTGTTTTACTGAGCAAGGTGAGAGTAGCAGGTTTAAAATTACTGACTCCTGTGATTTGGTGTAAGAATCCTACATTCCCTTGTGACTGGATCTATATTAACTTGAATATATCTACTGTAAAGAAAGTAAAAATAAAAGTGGCTACATAATTTCACCATTCAACCTAATACAGTTCAGCATTTTTGCTGCCTGGTATCATTCACAGGTACAATAGTCCGGAACTCTGAAATAGGCTGAACTGCAATGGAGAATATTTTGGTGTAAGTCCTGATTACCTTGCATGCAAGTGAATCTTACCTATTTTGTACTTTGCATCTCATAAACAAATGACTGGCAAAGGCAATTTCCTTTGTGTAAATCAATACCTGGCTGTGATGAACAGCCCTCGAAGATCATCAGGCATAGGTGTTGTTCTGAAGACAGTTCAGTTTGACTAATCATGGTCTGCCAGTCTAACTCACTTTCTGCAGGTTTGAATATCTATGCTGATCCTATCCATCATTTTCTTTCCTGTAAATGCATCATGGAAGTGCACATGTAAGAGTAAGGACAGTGTTGAGGAGACATGTTAATGCCCTTTGGTCAAGAGACCTTTCTTCCAAGGCAAGCAGGTCGCTGCGAGAGCACGGGAGCCTATACATGACACAAACTAGGAACTGGAGGGGTTTTTGAACTCCTATTTACTCTGGAAGAGGAATTGCTTTTTAATGTGCTGAAGGCTGAATTAATTATTTAACTATTGAAAAGGAGGCTACCAATCACCAGACGAGTGAAAACAAGACTACTCTGTGACCTTGAATGTCTGCAGGATTTGCTGCCAGTTCAATTGAGCATTCAGTTTGTTGCTGGTGTTGCTTCTTCTCAGAAATATTGGAGTCATGCAGTAGAAACCAGAGGTCACATATGGAAACACTGCCTCTTAGGTCAGCAAGAATTTAGATGGCTGTTACTAATGTAACACTGCTAAACACTGGGAAAAAGGGTCATGAAGGTTTGCTTTGTCATTAGGTGCTGAACTTGGAAAGCCCTAGTTCTCAAATCACACATACTTGCTCTGGAGAGTAATTATAGGAGCTGATTATAGTCTTTATCTTCTGTAAGGACAGCCAGAGGAGCCATGCTAGACCTCAAGCAGATCCAGTTGCCTCTGTTTTTCTGTAGAGCTTATCTCCTCATTTAGCAGTTCCTCATAAAAAGTTCACATAGAAGTGCAGAGCACTGCTGTGGTAGGAGGAATGCCACCGTACAGCTTCACTTTTTTATTGTTCTAGTCAAACTCAACTCACTTTTTTACAGGAAAGAAGCAGTGAAAAAGCTACCACATTGCTACTTAAACAGCTTTCATTTCAGTTGCTGTTTCCCTGAAGACTTGTATTTCATTTTGAGGTTCCATCTTACATTTACAGCCATCTAAATGAGAAAACTTTTGTGACACTAATTATGGTATATTTTCAGTGCTTTGCAGGATGTGTTACTTACTACAGGTGACATGCAGATGTGGGGTTCAATGTGTTGAACTGTTCAATGTTCAATGTGTTGCTTACTACAGGTGAAGCAGCTCTAGACATGCCACACTCACTGGTGCTCATTGGTTGTAGCTGTTATTAGACCTCATCAGCATACAAATCTCAGCAGATACTTCCAGAAAGGCTGAGCATCAGGTCTTCAGGCTTTTGCCTCACATCTGGTCTTCATATCTGGGTGACATACACGTGCAGATAGAGGTGTATTAATATAGGTTGAGCTCTTGGGTCTTCTGAAAATGTGGAACTGTAAAGATGTCGTTACAGTTTGCCACGCATGTTACCAACAGGTGTCAGTGTTGTAGCATATTCTTACTCTTCAGGGTCTGCTCCTGCTCTGATTTCCCCAACATCTTTGCTTCAGATGAGTAAACAGTGACACACCACACACACAGTTGTACACATAGCTTTAACTCATCCTGTCCTGAAGGACTGCCACGAAGAGAAGTAGTTTTTTCCTGGTCGTGGTAATGAAGGCTTTTAGGAGAATATTTCATGCTGCAGACTGCTAAATGAAACAAAGCCCAGCTAGCAATACAGCATTAGATAGTAACAGTACTTGGGAAGTGAAAGGAAGAATATGAAGCACTGTAAGCCTGGCTGATGGCAAGGAAACTTGCAGCATTGGCAGTTACACTCTTCTTAAGTAAGGGCTATACTTGTCTAGAGTTTATTGACTTGATCCTTCAGGGGAAAATGGTTAAGTATGTTACTTTTTATTGAAAAAAAACCCTTTGATCCCTATTTTCTATACAGCAGTAAATAAATACCTAACTTTTTATTTTATTGATAGTGACAACGAGTAACTGTTGATAGTGACTTTTAAGTGAAATTAATATGACACATGTAACAGGACTAAGATTTGCTGGATCAGTTTCAAACATCAAAGCCAAAATATATTAACAGTGGTGTCTAAACTTGAGATCTATGTTCATAGTTAAGCCCATAAATAACAGATTTACAAAGAATCTTAGTATCCTCCTCAGAAATATTATAGAATCATAGAATCATAGAACAGTTAGGGTTGAAAAGGATCTTAAGATCATGCAGGTCCAACCCCCCTGCCATAAGCAGGGACGCCTTACACTAAACCGTGTCATACAAGGCTCTGTCCAACTTGGCCTTGAACACTGCCAGGGATGGAGCACTCACAACCTCCCTGGGCAACCCATTCCAGTGCCTCACCACCCTTACAGTAAAGAATATCTTACTTATATCCAATCTAAACCTCTTCTGTTTAAGTTTTAACCTGTTACCCCTTGTGCTACAGTCTACAGACTACAGTCCCTAATGAAGAGTCCCTCCCCAGCATCCTTATAGCCCCCCTTCAGATACTGGAAGGCTGCTAGGAGGTCTCCACGCAGTCTTCTCTTCCCCAGGCTGAACAGCCTCGACTTTCTCAGCCTGTCTTTGTATGGGAGATGCTCCAGTCCCCTGATCATCCTTGTGGCCCTCCTCTGGACTTGTTCCAACAGCTCCATGTCTTTTTATGTTGAGGACACCAGAACTGCACACAATGCTCCAGGTGAGGTCTCACAAGAGCAGAGGGGCAGGATCACCTCCTTCGACCTGCTGGTCACGCTCCTTTTGATGCAGCCCAGGATACAGTTTACACATACTTGCTTTATTGAGCCTAAACATGCCTCATATGAACTACAAACCATGATTATTAGCAAAATGCCTGGTTTGGTATGTACATTTCCAATAGATAAGAGAAGGTGAACTCCCATTTTATCTGAGCAGAACAGCTCAGCATCTGTATCTGTCTAAAGACTCTCAAAATTCACAAATTAGATGTCGGTATGTCTAAATCCTCAATCAACCTGGCATGGGTGATCTGAGCACACCTATCCATAGTGGCATCACTGAATTCAGCAAAAGGCACAAAGCAAAATAGACAGCCATCTGCATTTCACATATTTCATATATGCAACAGAAAGGTTATTCCTGTTTTATGTTTCTAGTTTTCAGGGACAAAAGAACTTTCCCCTTACTTCCACATTGTATTGAGCCACTTTTCTCCATTTTTAATCCCATCTGCTATGACCCAGCAGGCAGTTTACAACCTTGTCTCTGGATGAGTCACAGTACTATTCATTTCTCAAGTTTTATCACTCCCTGGAGGTACTATTCAGGAAAAAAACCCAAACATGAGGACACGTTCCTTTAAGGTAGTCAAGACTGACTTTGGAAAATCCTAAGTGGAGGTAAACCAGGAAAGTTTAATTTGGCATTCTACATAAAGGCAATATTTTGGTGGCACTACATAAAGTAGATTATAATCTGTGAAAAGATGCATTTGTCACTTAGTCTTCCTTATTTATGCAGCTGTGTGATGCAGGACTGTACTAACAGTCTCAGTTTTTCAAATACTAGAGGTTGAACCCCAAAAGCCTTGTCTTAAAACCATGATTTAAAAGATAATGTGTTACACTGGCTAATTTGTTGAAGCTTTTCTTTGTCATTTTGAAAATCATGCTTAAAACAACACAGTGCAAAGCAGAAAAGATGCCTGATTTCCCTTCAGAAGTGGATAACCACACAATAGTAAGATATCTACTTAAAATTGCCTTCCTCAATAAAACTGTTGTATCTGGGAACTAAGTAATCATTGCTGCATGTCAGCTGCCTGCTGCAGCATGCTGACTTGATGCTGTACACAATGGCTATGAGGAATTAAAAAGCACCTGATACTTCAGTGTAGCAAAATATGTAAATGCACTGCATAGTACTCTATTGCATTGGCACCTTGAAGGGGAGAAGTAGACAGCATGTGGCATATGTGTGTAAAGTAAATGAATACATATTCTCAGATACAGTGCTACAGGACATTGTGAAAAAGTTGAACTTGACAGCAGAAGTTAATAGCAAAAGTTTTTTATACAAAAATAGTGTATACGATTGCGAAGAAGTATGTGAAATAAGCAGATTTATATTGCTGATGCAGAGCATATGTGCATTAAAGAAGCAGAATTCAGCAGAAGTTAACTCATGAGAGTATAATATTCACTGTTACTAAGATTAGCAAGAAATTAGTCATCTAAATGCTGGCTCTGTGACACACCTGCAAGTGTCTTGCTGAGCACATATACTGGTAGCTATTGCTTTGTTACGTTACTGCTAGAAATAAACCTAGTGTTGAACTGAAGCCCAGTTTCAAGAGTTTCTCTGGCTTAGATAAAAGAGCTCATGTGGTGAGTTGACCCCAGCCAGCAACCAAGAACCCACCCAGCTGCTTGGTCACTCCCCTTTCCCCTTGCATAGAGAGAAAAGAGAAAGAAAGTGAAAAGACATGTGGACTGAGATGAAAAGATAATATGCATATGCAACCAAAGCAAAATAAGGTGTCTATTTGCTACTTTTCACTTCCCATAAAGCAGTGCCTGAGCACACATAGTGATTAGTTGGGAAGACAAATACCATGAACGCAAGTGTGCCCCCTTCCTCCTCTTTTCCTTGAACTTTCATTGCTGAGCACACCATCACATGGTACGGAATATCCCTTTGGCCAAGTCAGGCCATCTGTACTGCCTTTGACCCTCCTACTTTCTTGCCTACCAGTAGCTACCCACTGTGCAAGCACTGCACAGCCATAGGCAAAGCACTGGTGTGTTATTACCACTGTCTCAGTCACAGATCAAATGCAACATGCAGGCTGCTGAGACAGATAACTCTATCCAAGCCAGGCCCAATACAGCTAATCAAGACAGAGTGTACACGGCATGAAGAATTCATTAGAAACTGTTTCACTTTCCCCCCCCATTTCTGTCTGTTGCTTAAGAGAGTAGTGCTCTTGATAAGTGAAGGCATGGTCCTTATCAATATCTGTCACTCTTCTGTGACAGAAAATGAGTGAAGGATGTATACTGGTTTGTCATACCAAGACATTCTCTCTGCAGCCATCTGAAGTCATCCTTTCTGCGATATCAGATGTCACATCTCTTCTTCTGAAGGATGGTAATTCTGTAGGACATGCTGAAGCAAACTGCATGAGTGTAGGTTCAACTTTAATTAAAAAAGATGGTAACAGTACTTGCAACATGTCACACTTTATCTGAGGTATAAAAGAAAATCAAATGTCATATATAACTTCAGTCTTATTCATGTCAGTTGAAGTTATAAAAAATAGCAAATGTTCAGCAAAGTTAAAATATACTAAAGTTATTTTATTATAATTAGTATAAAACATGATTGGCATAGTATAAATGGTTAGTATAGATTATTAGTATTAATAGAAAAGATGATAAAGTATAGGGTTTATGATTTTTTCTTTATTTTGGGGTTCCAAATACTATCTAAATACACAGTCTATCAGGGAATATGCACTCCATGTCTAGTGCCATAGCTGAGCATTTTACATAGGACTATTTTTTACATCACTCTGCTAGGAAATGAGATATGATATTATTACCACCATAAGGTGAGGGACTGAATTTCCCTTCTTAGATTTGGCTGTCCCACCCAGAGCTGCCCTGGTGGCACAGCACTCACCATAACCTTGTCCTTGTAGTAAACTGTAATCAGCAACCTTTACTGGGTAAAAATTAAATGAAGCATCAAAGAAAGAAAGGTAGATGATTAAAGGCAATATGAACTGGCTGTGAAAAAATACAAGAGAAAAAGCAAGAAATGAAATTGGAATGCCAAGAGCAATACCCTGAAATTAAGGGTTTAAAATCTTCCAGGATAACAGTTTAAATAACCCAGAATCATTGCTAGTGAGGACCAGAAGGCAAATTGCACAGGGTACAGCTCTATCTACAGCACCGGGTACATAAACCATAGCTCAGTTGCAGTCTACCTCACTACCAGCCCTCAAAGTCTCCAGCACCAGCAACAATTTGTTCCTGTTCTTATTTGCCAGTTTGCCAGTGTTCAAGGACATGTTGGACAGGGCCTTGAGCAATTTGGTCTTGTGTGAGATCCTTTCCAACCCCTGATTTTATGAATCAGAATGTTATTAATATGGAGGCTGCTATAAAATGCAGTGTCAGTAGCAGTCCTCAACGGTGGTACTGCACCCACAGCTCTCAAAACGAGGTAAGTCCACCTACTGACTGAGAGAATGCGAAAAGTCATAGGCTGTGGGTTATACAATGAAGAGTGATGGAAAATATGAAGTTTAGGTGCTAGGAAATTAACTCTGTTCTGAACAGTCTATAATGAGAATTGTACTTGCACAAATACAAGCAGTAGAGTTAATGCAATTCAAGAAATTATGGCTCATTCTCCAGGAAGTTATTCTCCTTCATAATTCATAACTCATGGCCATGAGCTCTTGGTCTATTACAGTGGCAGTAAAATGGTTTATTTAAGCTTAAATATGGTCTTTATAGATTAAACTGTCACCTGAATAGGTCACAGCCTTAGAAGACTTTCCATGAGATGAGATCTATTTTAAAGATTAATTTTCTTGCTGAAAGAAGGTAACACTAATAGTGTTTTTTAAACCTATTTATAATTCAGATGCTTTATTTCCTATGCATCTTGGTTAATGTAATTTTCTTGACAAATCTTTTAATCTTGACTATTTTTAGTGTGTATAATCCTTTGTGATACAATAACTTTTTTTTCACGGCTACAGATTGTGACATGACAAACTTGATACTCTTGTCTATTAATGTCAATAATCTGAAGAAACATATGTTTTGAAGCAGAGAGCTGCTAATTAAAGATGCATAATACACAAAATAAATTCACCAGAGAACTAAAAAATGTTCTTTACTTATGAAGAAATAAAAGAAATTATTTTCTAAAATAACAAATGCTTTTCAAACGGAGGAAGCAACCAGCCAGGATGCAAGACATAACAATTTGCCAGCTGAAAAGTGCTAAAGCTTCTAAGATGTCATCACAGCTTTTCTTGAGACTAACATTTCTTTTTCTGATGGAATTGGAAGTTGGAATTCTCCCTTTAATTTTTTGGGGTATACATTTTATCCTAAAGAAGAGAGTCTGAAAGGAAATCAGTCTTACAGCATGCAAAAGAGAAAATATAAAACAAGTAGAGAGGAAGGAAATAAATCCCCCATGTCCTCTGGAGACTGGACAAGAAATAGGCAAAAATGCCAGCAAGGGAAATTTAGATTTAACATTGAGGATCTCTTTTAGCAGTCAGAATACATAAACCCCAAGAAAGTCTGCCAAAGGCAGTTGTGGTATTAGGGATTTTTAAGTATGTCTTGGATGAGAGGTTTAAACAAGTTAGACAAGATTTGAAAGAAGAGGTTAAACAACTGTCAGAAATGATTTAGATACAGTTGGTTCTGCTAAAAGAACTAGGTTGGTTAGGCTGTCTGTTTGGGTCCCAAATGATTTGTTGAAAACACTTCCATATGGACCTGTTCTGCCTACTGCTGCCCTCTTCCAGGATAAGACATAGTGAGAGGCTCCTTCTGTCCAGGTTTAGGACTGGCCCCGAAAATTGCTGTATCTCTAAATGGAAAGCAGAATGGGAACATTTTTATACTATGTTTTTGACTCAGTAGAGCTAACCAAAATGTAATCCAGAATATGATGCATTCCTAAAGTCTCTACCAGAGATAAAAAGAAATATGTTTAATTTATAATGTATTATTTCTTTGACTGTGAGCATTTGCTTTCTAGGAAAGAAAATGGTCTCTGTCACCTACCTTTCATTCTATACAACATGCATGTTGTGTATATATATGTATATCATTTTATACAACAAGCATGTACAAGTTTGTTTTATTGAGAAATATATTCAACCATGTAGAATTTTTTAGCACAGTATTTTTGCTTCACTTTTTCTGTTGCTATTGTCTTTAAAGAAGTTAATTTGAGATCTTGGGGCCTGTTAGTTCAAATGCTGAATATCTGCTTTTTTCCATGCAAGTTTTTCTGTACTGAAGGCGAGGAACAGAAAAGTTCTGTGAGATAAACCTCCTGCCTCTAGTCCCTCTGAGGGTATTTTTTGAATAAGAGAAGACACAAGTTAGAGCAGTTTGAACATTCATTGACTATTGTGACTTCCTCTTCAGGCTTAGGCTTGCTGTTTGTGTGTTTACTTTTCCTGGACAGATGGTGTGAGTGTGTGGAGCAGCAGAAATTATACCACATTTGTGCTAACACCATTTCCATCTTCCACTGCCAGTTGTTTCATTTTAGTAAGGCTCTTGCCAATGTTGCTTGACTTCATTAAAACACGTTTCCAGAGCTTTTCTGGATAATAGTACAGCAGTGACATGGAATCTACTTTTGGTGTATTTTAATCCTTGGTCTCCTTGGAGAGGCTGACCATTGGTATTCCTTGGTAAGTTGGTGCTGAATTTCTTATTATTCTTTCTTAATGGTGTTCTCCTAGATGTCACCTCTGCTCTTACCACACCTGGATTGTTCTGCATCATGGAAAAGGACAAATGTGAAAAAGAAAAGCACCTGTACTTTACATTACTTCATAGCTCAGGGATTCTTCCTCATCATATTGTAATAACAACATTAGGTCTGGTTAGGGCCTCATCTATATTTCTGATTTGCTTTGATGCAGACCTAAGGTCTGACTCACATCAAGGAGGAAGAGTCTCCAGATTTTAACTTCAAATATTAAACTTTGAAAATAATGTGACCTTAAAAACTACACATTTCCCTGCTTTCAGAATTTTTTCAAATTGTTCATTCCTAAACATAGGCTATCACGTAGTCTTGAAGAAAAAGGCATCTGACAGCTTCAAAAAAACTGTGTGGGAGGAAAAAAATAGTTCATTTTAATTGTCAAAGCACTGTATTTGAGTGCATCAGGGTTTAACTGTGTCTACAGCATGCAGATGAGTGCAGTGAAAATACACCATTGCTCAGATATTTTCAAACAATTTTTATGCTATGTTTTACTTAAAATTTAGCATTTGGTTTCAAAAAGTACCTCCCATTTAATCCTTAACTATATGTTGACACTTTTTAGCAAAAAAATTAAGAGAAATTTGTGTTGCCGGTGCTTTGGAATCATTCTCTGCAGTATTCTGTGAAGGCAGGAATGTTCACAAAGATGTTAACTTTGAAGTGCAAAATACTGCAGAATATTTGATCTATCTATGTTTTGAATTGGTAAGAAATCTTCATGTCATATTCTGGATTCTAAAAGCAATACACTGGCAGGAGTCAGATCCATTAGTATGTAACCCACATGAGCAGCGAAAACTAATGGAAACTTTTCAAACTGCGCATGGTGGTATGAACTGCTTGCTTGTGAGCAACCTCCACAGCAAAACTCATTCATCTAATTATCCACTGGGTGACTCTGAATAACAAATATAATTGAGCAAACTGTAAGCTACTTTTCAACAACCCCTGAATAGAAAGATGCTTGTCTGGGTATTCACTATGTACTTGTTCAGCTGTAATAGCAGTGATATCTGCAGAGGTTCCCTCTGGGAAATTATATCACTACTAATATGATGGCCCCATGCCTGCTATGTTTAGTCATACAAAACTCCTATGAACATCTCCTAATACCTGCAGAATGTTGAAGCAAAGGCTAGGGGTTAGAGTGTCATGACTGTGCTGGAGAGCTGCAGTCATACTTGCAATGGCCAGTGCTGCACAGCTTTTTGTGTCCATGAACACAAATACAGTTCTGTGTTCAGTGACCAGTTCTCTATCAAGCCTTTCTCTAGCTTGTGCCTCACTGTTACAAAGATTGCAAAGGTTCTTCTTGCAGTGCTTCTTTTAGACAGAAATTAAAAAAAAAAATACATTATATATTTAGCACAAACATATGGGAAGTTCCTGTGCTTTTCCCAGGTGATGTATGAGAGATAAGCCCAGTCGCTAGGACTCTCAGGCCCAGCTGTCACACACAGTGTACTTGCGTTCATATGAATCCATTTGTAGCATGTTTCATCCATGGCTCCTACCTGTTCTAGGTCTGCTGGCAGGAGCAAATCTGCTCAAGCTCCAGATGACAGTTTGGTATAGGCCCTATAAATTCTCTGCCAGTTTCTGCCACACCAGAACTTGTGCTTCATGCTTTCATATTTCACTCTAGCAGTGTTGATTCTGGCTGATAAATGTTTAGATCATGTAACCGTGTAATTTTCTTATGATTTCAAAACAACATACATCAACTTGTTTCCTCATTACTTTCCTTTGTTAATCTTGTCAGGCATCATGATGTGAAGCCTGGTATTTCCATCTTTCATTATTCGTGCCCTTTAATTCTCTAGCTGTTTTCATTGTGCCACCATCTGAATTAAAGTTGTATTCCTGTGAGAAGACAAGGAAGCTACTGCTTTTGGCAGCAGATGAGATTATTAATTCCCAAAACTATAAGTTTTCAATGTAATACATTGCTTTGAGTGTCTGTACCCAGGGGGCTGCAGGGGCATCTCTGAAAGCAGCCAGGGCTGCCCCATGCAGGACACAAGCAGTTCCATCTGGCTCCAACTGACTCACTGCAGGACACAGATTAGACCCTGGGACAAGGTGGTGGCCTCTGGGAAAGGGTATTTGAGAAAGTGCAACGCACTGCATGGCAGTGAGGAGTGAGGGCAAAGAGAGAGGAACAGCCCTGAGACACCAAGGTGAGAGAAAGAGGAAGGCAGGAGGTGCTGCAGTGAAGGAGCAGAGGGATTCCTCTGCATCCCATGGAGGACCATGCTGGAGCAGCTGGATATTTCTTGAAGGACTGGAGTCCGTGGGAAGGACCCAGGCTGGAGCAGGGGAAAAGTATGAAGAGGAAGGAGCAGCAGAGAGGAACTGTTCTGGACTGACCACAGACCCCACTTCCCATCCCCCTGCACCATTTGAAGGTTGGGGGGATGGAAGAGTTGGGAATGAAAGAGTGAAGTTGGGCCTGGCAAGAAGGTGTGGTGGGGGAAGGTGTCATTTTAATTTGTCTTTATTTCTCACTATTCAAATCTGTTTTAACTGACAATCAACTAAAGTAATTCCCCACAAGCAGGGTGTGCTGTGGTGGTAGTTGGTAAGTGACCTCCCTCTCCTTATCTTGAACCAACAGCATTTTTTTTTCCACCTTATTGTTTTTTCCACCTTCTTATTTCCATTTATTTCCCACCCCTTTGTGCTGGTGAGGAGGGGGAGTGTGAGAGCACCTGGGTGGGTGTCTGGCAGCCAGCCTAAGTCAACCCAACAAACATGTAACTTCATGAAGCCACAAGTACTTTCAATTAACAAGCATCTTCAAGTAACACTGAAAGTAAATTTATGACTGCTGTGTATGAAATATAAAACATCTACATCCACCTAGAACCTTTAAGGTCCCTTCTAGCCCCAACCATTCTATGATTCTATGATCTAGTACGGCTTGGGTGGATCTCCCATGTTTTCCAGCAGGTGGATATTTTCCACCATATTTTTGCTTTTGAGTTATCAGACTTCTTCAAGTTTATAATGGTACTTATGCAAGAATTGCAAGTGATCAGAAACATGACTGCTGTGTGAATCCTTCCTCACTTGATCCTGCCAAGTGACTACTTGAAGACCTGCTTCAAAGATAAAAATAAAGGCAAACAAGGAAATACCTTTCTGCTATAGAATCTCTATGACTTTTCACCACTGGATGTTACAATGTGGGGTTTGGTGTATTCTACTGACAAGGAAGTTTCCATGTTGAAAAACCCCATATAATGTCAACAAAAGCAAGGACTGTGAAGAATTGCTTTCCTGGTGCACAGAAGAAAGCAGGAATAAGAGACCAGGTCCTTTAACCCTGAATACTGAGTCCAGGTTATTTTAAAAAGAGCTACTGCAGGGCTGATTCCTGAGGTAGGTGATCCTTTTTTGAATTTGTATGGGATTTTATTTTTTAATGTTTGTAATTCTTGATTTCTATTTCTGTTTCTCTTTTTAGATACCTCTTATAATAAAGAAGGAAGGAATGGGAATGCAAGGAGATGCAGGACTACCCTGTGAAGGACACATTTGGGAAGAGAAGTTTGGAGCCTTCTGGAGACATAAATACGCACAGCAAACTTACATGAAATATATCATCTAAGTAGCAACTAATAAGATATTCTCCTTATGCAGTGAAAAGCTTGATGAACTGACCAAGTCCACTGCTCTGAAACATCATAGACTTTTAAAAGAAAGATTGTGTTACAGGGGTACCATAGTTAGAAATATATAACTCCGTACACTCCTCTGAAAGACTGATTTTAACAGGAGCTTTACAGCCTGCTATTCCATTGGTATAATTCCAAGTATAAATAATACAAGTATTGAAATTTTTATTTCAAAGCCTTATTGTCCTTTTGGATATGGAATCTTTCATTAATTAAAAAAAAAATAATAATAAAAAAATTCTACCTGTCTAATTTCTTTACTTTTGTGTCAAGGCCATTTTATGCTGATAGAATTAAACATGATGCTTGATTCTCAGCATGGTTTATTAAAGGGCTGGAGGGTATTTGCCAAAATAACTTGCTTAATAACAGAAGTGTTTGTATCCAGAAATATGATCTCTAATATAGATTGTATTGTCTAACAGTCTGCTGAGGCAAAGTTTACTGCCTGAACTGCAAAGTGTCACTGAATCTTTCCCTCTAGATTCTGAAAAATGCAAAGTTTTGACAAAAAGCTCACCAGTTGAGAAGGTGGGATACAGGGTGTTAATTAAGAACCTACAAATCATGTATTCTGCTTTTTCACTCAGCCTGACAGCTCCTTAGTGCATCAGTGGTATTGGCTGTGTTCATGTGAAACAGAATCCACTTATACCTTAAGGAAGTGAACTGCTTCTTATCTCTGCAAACTGCTGTAAGCACTTCAGCCTACTGCAGTTAATGAAAATGGCCCGAGTTGCACACATGGTGTACCTACCCCTTAGTCTATAACTTTCCAAGCCAAAACATTTATTTTGGGATTTAATCTAAGTGATCATAAAGCTTCATATACAGTTAAGCGAAATATTACTAAAACCCAATAAAATTAAAAATTGCTTACCCTTTTGAAAGAGAGCATATTCTGAAAATTGCACAGCTTTTATTGCACACCACAAGAATACTGTTCTTGAATAAGAATTTGGAGAATCATCAAGGAACTCCCACCCCACCTTTCTGGGACAGAATTTCTTGGTCACTCAGGTTTGGGAAACAGGTTGGTCTTTTAGGAGGCATCACACCCCCTGGATTTGTAATGCTTATCATCAACAGCAGTGAGGTAAAAGAGTGACAGCTTGTGTCAAAACACACAAGTAATGTTGCAGCTATACCTTCTGTGGTGTTAGATAAATAACCAGGATGACATGATATGTTCTCACTCCTGTATATACACTACAGATGTTCTCTGTGCACGTGTTTGAAAAGTAAACATAATGACTGCAGATGTTCATTGGCATTTAATAGTCCCTGCTGTTTCCCTATGGGCCCCTTATTCTGTGTTAATGCGGGAATGTGTCACACAGCCCTATGCTGCTAAAGCACAGAGGATGCAGAATATCTTCGCTATGGTGACTTCAGCTACAGATGTGCTCTCTAAAGCTATCAGCTCCTCCTGTTTTTCTTTTAGAAAGATGTTCCATAATGCAAGAGCAAATGGAATTTAATGATGGGAATGTCTCACATACTTTAAACAGATTAAAGGAATTTATCTTCATGCTCAGGGTATGGGACAGCAATCTGGATACTGTGCAGGTTAATTTCTGTATATCTATTGCAGTAGTTGCTTTTAAAAGGATGCTGATGTTTTTGAGAAACTAGACAATACAATCTGAGGCAGGGAGACCTAAGGCTCTGTGAAACCTTTCTCACCTGGGTATTGATCAGGAGGTGTCCTAGACTGGAACCTGACTGTGAAATCTATGTTGTCTGCAATACACCACATGATAAACACCTTTAGGAGCTGCATGTTTTACAGAAATACAGCAGCAAATCAGAAAATGGTCTTACAAGAATTGTGTGTGACTGTTCTGGGTTCAGCTGTAACTAACAGTCATTTTTCTCCTTCCTTGTGGCTAGTACAGTGCTGTGGTTTTACTTTAGTCTGAGAACAATGCTGACAACACATCAGTACTTTAGTTATGGCTAAGTAATGCTTAACTCAAACAAGGACTTTTCAGTCTCATGCTCTGTCAGTGAGGAGGGGCAAACAAAGCTGGGAGGAAGCAGAGACAGAACATCTAACCCAAACTAACCAAAGAGGTATTCCATACCATGTGGCATGTCATGCGCAGTATATAAACAAGGGGCCAATATAAACCTGGAAGGCCCAGATTGCAGGGTTGAGGTGGGTATTGGTAGACAGGTGGTGAGCAATTGTATTGTGCATCATTTGTATTTATTGTTTGGGTTTTTTTTTCCCCTTCCTTTTTTAGTTTCATATCTCTTCCCTTGTTATTTTCCTTACCATTATTATTATTGGTGGTGGCAGTAGTGGGTTGTGTTATACCTTAGTTATTGGACTGCTCTTATCTCAACCCATGGGAGTTACATTCTTTCGATTCTCCTCCCCATCCTGTTTGGAGGAGGGTGGAAAGAAGGGGAGGAGTGAGTGAGCAGTTGTATGATTCTCAGTTGTATGGTTCTGAGTTGCCTGCTGGGCTTCAACCATGACACTCTCATAAAAGCACATGGTGATTTTATATATATGCGGCTGGCTCAAATTCAGCTGGGAAGCTAAATATAAGAAATAAGAATAAACTTTGCCAGGATTCAGCATAAGAACACATTGTATAAAGAACCTGAAAAGGGTTATAATATCACCAATCATTCAAAATATTACTGTTCCATCTGCACAGGAGGACAGAGCATTCTAATATTTCTGTACAGTTCTTTTTTCACACACAGGTTTTTGAGAACAGAATCATAGAATAGTTAGGGTTGGAAAATACCTTCAAATCATCTAGCTCCAACCCCTCTGCCTCTGGTAGGCAACACACCTTCCTTGAGACTGGGTCAGGCCAAGAGATGGGTGCCTATGTGCCTTTCAAACCACAGTCCTCCACTACCACAACCTGCTGCTTTTTCCTGGCAGCACCCGTAGAGATCTTCTTTTCCAGTGCATCAGCCACCAGTTCATGGTGCAAATGCATTTCATCATTAGCCACCTGCAGGACAGCAAGGTGGTTCTGGGTGGGGACAACAGATGTAGGAGGAAGCCCCTTGCTTTCAACTGTCCTCTTCCTCCTTTTTTTCTTTTTTTCTTTTTTTTTTTTTTTTTTTCCCTGGGTTATTGGCCTCCTTTTTCCCNGGAGTTCCATGTATTTAGTATTGAGACACCTAGACTAAGCTTATATTTCTTTTTTTTTTTTTTTTTTTTTTTGCTCCCTGGGTTAATGGCCTCCTTCTTCCCTCCATTAGCCAGAGGGGAAGCTTGAGGCCCCTGCACAGTTTGATTCTGGAACAAACAGTCCTGCTCCCTCTCAGCTTCCATCACATCTCGCAGCCTATTAACTGCATCCTGAAGCTCAGCCACCTGCTGCAGCAGGACCTCCACCAGTGCAGCCCTGCCCATTCTGCACCGTTCCCACACACCTGACCAGTAGAGGCACTCTCTACACCCTGAGCTCTGCACTGCAGCTTCCCCTCTCATCGGCTCTGTCTGGGTGCCTACCCTGGGCACCGCCGGGCAGCCAGAGCGGAGCTCCCAGACCTTGCCCTGGTCATACAGCGAGTGCTCCCCATCCCATTCGCCTGCCTGTACAAACTGCCCCGACCCGCTCTCTTCGCGGCTCCCCCGGCAGGCTTTTACCCACTCAGGGCTGGTGCCGCTCCTCCTGGCTCCGCCCCCGGTGAGTCAGCTCCTCCCGTGAGCTGAGCTGCCAGCTCCTGCGCCAGAGCTGTCGAGAACTTGAGGCTCCCTCCTCGGTGGCTGTTGTCGCTCTGAGGTGAGGCTCCTGGATGCTGATCTCCCCCTGCTCTGCTCAGGTGTTGAAGGAGTCCTCTCTCGACCTGCTCACCTCAGCAATTCAGTATTTCTATATTATACTGATCTTAAAAATTAGACAGCAATATCTACAGATAGTCCTGAGATGTGAGGTGCTAGTAACTCCAAGACTATACTACTCAGGATAGCCCTTCTAGATTTTTCACAGGTAAAATCAGCAAAGTAGAACAGTTTTTTGGTAAAAATAGTACTAAGAAAGGCCTTGAAAGAATAAAATCTAGAAGACAGGCTGGGAAAGTTGGGGCTGTTCAGCCTGGGGAAGAGAAGGCTGCGTGGATACCTCATAGCAGCCTTCCAGTATCTGAAGGGGGCCTATAGGGATGCTGGGTGACAGGACAAGGGGTAACGGGTTCAAACTTAAAAGCAGTNGCCTATAGGGATGCTGGGTGACAGGACAAGGGGTAACGGGTTCAAACTAAACTTAAACAGGTTTAGATTGGATATAAGGAAGAAATTCTTTCCTGTTAGGGTGGTGAGATGCTGGAATGGGTTGCCCAGGGAGGTTGTGGGTGCTCCATCCCTGGCAGTGTTCAAGGCCAGGTTGGATGAAGCCTTGGGTGACATGGTTTAGTGTGAGGTGTTGGAACTAGATGATCTTAAGGTCCTTTCCAACCATAACTATTCTATGATTCTATATTTTTTTCCTAGTTGACAGCAGCAACTATGTGTAGCTGGGGTAGAGTTAATTTTCTTCATAGTAGCCGCTATGTGCTGTGGTTTGGATTTGTGCTGAACACAGTGTTGGTACGACAGGGATGTTTCCATTGCTGCTGAGCAGTGCTTGCACAGAGCCAAGGCCTTTCCTGCTCCTCACAGCACCCCACCAGCAAGCAGGCTGGGGGTGCACAAGGAGGTAGGAGAGGACACAGCCAGGACAGCTGACCCCAACTGACCCAAGGGATATGCCACACCATATGGAGTCATGCTCAGCATAAACCTGGGGGAAGGAGGAGAAAGGGGGGACGGTGGAAGTGATGGCATTTGTCTTCTTAAGTAACCATTACATGCGGTGGAGCCCTGCTGTCCTGGAGATAGCTGAACACCTGCCTGCCCATGGGAAGTACTGAATGAATTCCTTGTTTTGATTTGCCTGTGTGCGCACGACTTTTGCTTTACCTGTTGAACTGTCTTTACCTCAACGCATGAGTTTCCTCACTTTTACTCCTCCAGTTCTCTCCCCCACCCCACTGTGGTACAAGTGAGTGAGTGGCTGTGTGAGGCTGAGTTGCTGGCTGGGGTTTAACCACAACACCATGGAATACATCAAGACCTGCTTCCAGGCAAAGCCAAGTGTAAGAGTTTATGCCCCATAAACTTCAAATTATGTTTAACTTCACAGTCCTGATTTATGGACTGTAATGGAAAATGTCCTTTTGGCTCCCACTACAGAATGAGTTTGACTCCTGCGGAGGATATGCACAAAAATGTGGCCAGCTGGCCTGGAGTCATGTTGTGTCTGGTATTGTCTGAGCCCTGCACATTGCACATTGTAGTAGGGGAAAAGAGGCTGTTTGTAGGCAGAAACAATCAGTGGATTGTCTCAGCCTCCAAGCCCTTTCTTGCAGAATGGAAAACATTTTTGATTCTCAATACATTCAGAAAGCATTGAAAGAATTAATCTCATTAAGGTGAACTGCGAGTAATTGTGAGAGATTTTTTCACGGACAAGTTATAAACCAGAGGTTATCATTGAAGCATATTGCAAGTGACCATACAGAGTACTTATTGGGTATGTCCCGGGACTCTACTTGTCTCAAGGGTTGTCTGGGTTCCAGGTTCTTCTCTCAATTGCACCAATTTGCAGGAGCCACCTAGGCTCTTGCACACCTTGCTGACAGTTCGGTTCCTCCACTGTTCTTGTGCAAATTAGGCTAGCAAAGAGGTGTATATCTGTTCTGTGAATACATACGGGAATATATATACTATATATAGTATGTATATATATATATGTATATAGTGGTAATACCCCTACTCCAACCCCAGAAATGCCAGGGACTAAATAAATCTCTCAAAATGTGCCTGTGTATTAATGGACCAGGTTGTAGAAAAAGATAACTTTTAATTAGATCCATGCATAAAGCTGAAAAAGCAAATGAGCTTTAGGGTGTTTAAATTCCCCTTTAGATGTGAAGTACAAACTAGTTGGAAGTGTGCAGGCATTTTTCAAAATCAAAGAATGATATTACTTCACCCTGTGCTTTAGAGACTCATTATCTTTAGGGTGTCACAACTGCAGCTTCTGCTTCTTGCTGCTCTGCTTACTGCTATGATATATTTTACTTTTCAAATATTCCTAACCTGACCTTTTTATGACCTAGACTCAACTTTGGGAAATTACATAGGATTCAAACGATACATATATATTGTGTGTTGTGCTAATTCTTTATATCAGGCAAATTTAATCAGATTAACCACGTCTGAAAACCCCAAGAGACTCTAAAAACAGCCACAGAGTGGCAGCAGACATTTACTCTCAAATGACACAATGCTTGTGTGCTTTCCTCACCAGTTCTGTTTTCTGTTTAACAAAATGGCCTCAACTGCCCTGGAAAATTGTCAAGCAAGACTTTTCCTTTGGGAAGCACATTTTCTGCTTCCTTCCTGAAAGCGTCATTTAAAATGTAGGGAAAAAATGCATTCCTACTGGCAAAACCCAAAAGCCCTTTACCTTCTTTCTTTTAACATGTACCTTTTTCAATCATCTTTTTTCAAGAAGGCCTGGTACCTGACAATGAAGTCTAAGCCTGTTATTATCCATATAGCTTGATTTTTAGGAGACAATGTTAAAAGAACAGACACAAAATTACTCATCTGCTTTGGCAGAGAAACTTCTGGCTTTTGCTGTTTCTGCACTGAAAGCATCAAACAAAAGCTCTGAAAACTCTTTAAACAAGTGATTTCCTGTATAGCAGATAGTTTTTACTACTGAAGCAGTAAAGATTGAATGTTACTTTCAGTATAAGCCTTCTGCAGTGTAAGACAAACAAACAAAATCACATTAGTGAACATCTTTGCCTGTTTGTTGGTTTTCAGGACAGAAACTTGGAAGATATTTTGGTAAACATCTTGCATATGGATGTGCTTAAAGTTTATTTTTATTGTGCTCTTGCAGGGGGGTTGGACTAGATGATCTTTTGAGGTCCCTTCCAACCCTTAGGATTCTGTGATTCTGTGTGTGATTTACATTTACAATTACACTGGTCATTTCTATATTCTGTAGAAATCACTGTTTGCAATAGTGGACATGCAACTGAAAGGTTATCATTTGAATAAAATTCCAGATAATTGTGACTCCTTATAAAAACAGTACCTTACATACACTTGCATATGTAAGTATCAGTAGCTTCTTATCATAAGCTTCAAATAATGCACAAGCTTATGTATCTTTTCCTTAAAAAGAACTACTCACAATAGGTGATATGCAGCATTTCATTTTCTGCATGTGATTTATTGCAATGTTTGTGTTGCACTTACAGACCTTTAAATAAAGGCATCCTGGATTTTCACTCTTTCAGAATGTGACTATATAAGTTGAAAATTATTTTTTGCTCACTCAGATGTGAACATTTCTCCAAAGTTGAAAGGAAATCCACTCAGTTAATTTTTAATGATCTGAATCCTGTGTGAACCCTATGGGTTTTATACTTTCATAAAATTGCTCACTTGTTATTTCTTCTTGGGTAACTCAGAAATCTGTTGAACGCGATACTTCAGGCTTGGCAAGAGCAAAATTACTAAGCTGAAATATGGGGTTTACTAAAATTAAATTGAAATGGCAAAAATCCTCAAGCTCTGCATATACAAGCTCTGCATGTGACACACTCCACATACTCAGTATGTGGTTTCCTAGTAATATCTTCAAATCTTGATTCCGCAGACGCTGATACCCACATATCGATGCAAGACAGAGTCATAACTGTGCACAGAGAGGCCAATAATAATACTGAGCAGCTACGCTAACATAGCTCATGCAGGAGGTATCTTAGCTATGTTACAATAAATTTATACCACAGGTGTTTCCCAGTCCAATGGCTTGAACTGTCCCTAAGTTCAAGTGCTACCCATGTGGACTCTGTTCAAGCCAGAAGGAAAATAAAGTGTTATTTCTTTTAAAGGACTTTCTCCCCACTTAAATCCTGAGGATGACAATGAAGATGATGATAAAGATCATGATGATGATGATGATGATGAAGATGCTGCTAAGAGGAAGCAAAGATTCCTTTTCCAATATAAAAAAATTGTTGGCTGCACTGAAGGTACAACCTTCCTCTGACTCTTTCCACTCTTTTTTTTATGATTTGCAAAAAAATTGTGTTACTTTCTAAATGTGATATTGTGTCACAAATGAAAAGAGAGGTGAAAAATCAAGTCCTGCGTTTCCTAGGACCTGCTTCAGAAGCTTTGTTTTAATGTTAACCTTTTCTTAAAGAGCCAGTTCAGATAAATTTGAGCTAACTTTCTTCCAGGCAGCTTACCTACTCTGCCTAGAGATTAGTGACCTAGACCAGTCTTGCTGAAGTAAGAGTGACCATACTTTGTGAAGATACAGTTCCAAGGGGTGGTTTGATTAGCAAGCCCAAAATCTTAGTGGTTGGATTAAACTAGTCACTGCTGGTACCACCTCAGTATGTATATCTGCATGGACTTACTAGGACACCTAATCCTTTAGAGTGTATCCGTGTAATGATTTCCCATAGTCTGTTGGTTCTTCATTCATGCTCTGATCTTTATTTTTTTGCATTCTTTTGGTAAACCAGAGCAGTTCTTCTTGCCAGATTGTATTTCAGTTCCGTCAGTGAGCTGGTCCAGTTTTCAAAGCAGCATTACAAACCACTGGGTCAGTACAACTAAGACTGCAGTAAATAATTGTGTAATGCTAGTGAAGGGCTTATTGCTGCCAAGAAAAAGTTGCATGGAGGTCACACCCTAAATAACCATTAGGATCATTCAAAAGCTTCAGCCAAATCCCATCAAGGTTATGGCATTAATGGACACATGAACAATAGCTTGATGTATAAAACTGGAGCAAATCACACTTGTGACAGCTGCTTGCCATAAAGTAAACTGCATCTGAAAGCATGAGAAATAAACAGGCTGTGTATTGAAAGGGATGCAATTAAAATGTGACAAAATTGCCTCTGATTCATCCAAGGGTAAATTTGTCACTGCTAGAGCATGGCCATATTGTTTCTAGAGGTTGAATAGTGTTTGTAGCTTTTAAACACTTAGACAGCTTAAAATACTAGTTAACCCATTCATGTATCCATGGCTTCTGCTGGATCTATGGATGCTGCTACCATTGAAGTACCTGGACCAGGCACTTCCAGTTACCTGGGCAATCAGCCAGTAATTCTGTGCAAGCTATCCACTTCAATACCTATCCTGCAGTTTCAACTACTGTTAATATTTGCAGCAGCATCAAAGGTAAAAATGATTACAGCTAAAAGTAAACAGGTGACAAGAGGCCTCCAGAAACGGAGGCATGGAAGGAAATGTTATAGAACATTATGCAAAAGTACATGTGGCTCCACACAGTATGACTTGTTAAAGGGCATTAATACACACTTGAAGGATATCCACTAAAGAAATTCATTCCTAAGTACGCTGGATGTCTTTTATGAACTAATAGTCAGAATGACTAGAACCAGAAGGGAGGTTTGCAAGGACAGAAAAAGAAATTGTAACAGAGAGTCTCATGGGCCTATGAAGGTTTTTGTTGAGAAAAGGAGCACCTTTTCCACACATGCATGTTGGTCATGAACAGGGCATGCAAGTGCATTCACTGGTTTGAGGATCTCTGCAGGTGGCAAAACCTGTGCTATGTAGATGATGTACATTTGTTTCCATATCATTTGCAATATCCTTTCAATTAATACATAGTTGTTGTTTACCAAATGGCTTGGATGAACAGGTTTTATTCTAGTTTGTTAATAGCCTCCTCAAACATTTGCTGTTAATTGCCCCATGATTGCAAAATAGAAGTTTCTCCATTACTATGTCTGTACCACAAGATAATTGTAACTGTCTACTTTTATGCTAGTGTCGATTGCTGAGCAAACAGTATCTACGAAGAACAGCAATTTTTCAAACATGGCAGTGAACAAAACTCCCTTTCCACAAATGCCAAGAAACAGTTAATAACAAGGGGCACTAAAAGCATCACAAAATCCAAATGTTTGGAATTCAGATGAAGGCTCATGAATACTGCCTTACTAAATGCCATGCCACATTTATGACTTCAGGGCAAAATATATGAACACCAGACAATGTGAACATATTAATTAATGCTAATTACATCTCTGCAGTACAGATGGGCTCTATTCTCTTGACATGAGTATGTAATATATTTGGCATAAATGTCAGTTAATGTATTTATGCATAAAAATTCTGTAGTTTGCAAATACACAATCAGCTGTCTTTTATCTGTGAAGACATTATGTGCTACAGCACACACACGTTGACCTGCAATGTGAATGGTGCGGATCTTCACCACCGTATTTACCCTGTTACAGTGACTCCCAGGGATCCTTAAGATTTTTGCTGTTCCTGTTATGTGACTATTAGCACACCACAGAGGAAGATGTAGTACAGGCAGGGGCTACATAGCCTCTTCTGTGCCACATAACTGAGGGTGGAGGTAGTGAAAGATTTTCCCCTTCAAAAACCACCTTCTGAAATCCACCCCTGGTACAGGGGCTAAGCCTAACTCAAATACATGTGCACTATACTACTTCTACTGTTTCCAGTGTATATTCCTGTACCATACTTCATGCCAGCTGGTTATACTTGCTGGTGTGGATAGGATTTCTGTCTTCCTGCTTCTCAATCCTTTTGGAGTTCTGAGCATCACCACTACTGACCTCCAACCGCCTTGTTTACTGATGGATCCTGCCCTAATGTGGGAAAGCATCGGAGATGGAAGGCAGCCATATGGGGTCCTCAACAACAAGTTGCAAAAACTGCTGAAGGAGAGGGTGAATTGAGTCAGTTTGCCAAGGTGAAAGCCATCCAGCTGGCCCTGGACATTGCTGAATGAGAAAAGTGGCCAGTACTTTATACCAACTCATGGATGGTGGCAAATGCCCTGTGGGGTGGTTGCAGCAATGGAATCAGAGCAACTGGCAACGCAAAGGTAAACCCATCTGGGCTGCTGCACTGTGGCAAGATATCACTGCCCAGGTGCAGAACCTGGTGGTGAAGGTACGCCATGTAGATGCCCATGTACCCAAGAGTCGAGCCACTGAGGAACACCAGAACAACCAGCAAGTGGGTAGAACTGCTAAGATTGAAGTGGCTCAGATGGACTTAGATTGGCAACATATAGGTGAATTATTCTTGGCCCGGTGGGCCCATGACACTTCAGGCCATCAGAGTAGAGATGCAACATACAGATGGGCCCATGATCCAGGGGTGGACTTAACAATGCACACTATTGCCCAGGTTATTCATGAGAGTGAAACATGTGCTGCAATTAAACAAGCCAAATGGTTAAAGCCTCTTTGGTATGGAGGACGATGGCTGAAGTAAAAATAGTGTTCACAGAATCACAGAGTCATAGAATCATAGACTGGTTTGGGTTGGAAAGGACCTTTAAAGGTCATCTGGTCTAACCCCCTGGAATGAGCAGGGACAAATTCAACTAGATTAGGTTGCTCAAAGCCTGATCCAACCTGACCTCGAATGTTTCCAGGGATGGGTCCTCTCTGGGTAGCCTGTTCCAGTGTTTCACCACACTCATTGTAAGAAATCTTCCTTATATTTAGCACATCTGGATTTATCTTTTTTTAGTTTAAAACCATTACCCCTTGTCCTATCACTACAGGCACTGTTAAAAAATTTGTTCTGATCTTTCTTGTAAGCCCCCTTTATATATTAGATGGATGCAAAAAGGTCTCCCCAGTCTCCCCAGAGCCTTCTCTTCTCCAGGCTGAACAAGCCCAACTCTCTCAGCCTGTCTTCACAGGAGAGGTGCTCCAGCCCTCTGATCATCTTCCTCTGGACTCATGTCTTTTCTGCACTTAGGACTCCATGTCTTTCCTATGCTTAGGACTCCATTACTGAATGCAGTACTACAGGTGGAGCCTCATAAGAACAGAGTAGAGGGGCAGGATCGCTTCCCTCAACCTGCTGGCCACGCTCCTTTTGATGCAGCTCAGCACATGGTCTACTTTCTGGGCTGCAGGTGTGCACTGCTGGGTCATGTTGAGCTTCTCATTGACCAGCATCCTCAAGTTCTCCACAGGGCTGTTCTCAATCCCTTCATCTCTCAGTCTGTGTTGATGCTGAGAGCTGCCCCAACCCAGGTGCAGGACATTGCACTTGATGTTGTTGAACCCCACGAGGCTCTCATGGGCACACCTCTTCAGTCTGTCCAAGTCCCTCTGAATGGCATCCTGCTCCACTCAGCTTGGTATTGTATGTTCAGTGGATTAGGGAAGCATGAGGCCTGCAGCTGTGTCCAGTCTCTGCATGCAGACGCAGAGTAGTAAAAAGCTATGATTCTATGACCTTAAATGAAAGCCAGACAAAATAGATAGGCCATTTTACAGTCTACTGTTATATTTAACATGATTTGAAATTGGGTGGCTATTTGTCCTTGCTCTATAATGTTCATGGAGAATCTCTCCAGAGTGTTTCAGCAATGCCATGAATGAGAAAAAGGGGTGCCTCTTGGATGATTTGTTTTCATTTTTTTGAGAGATACTATGTTTATTTAGGCCTGGAAGCAACAAACTTCTGGTGTGCTTATGTTTGCCTCAGTAGCTGATAAACTACAATATCCCAGTATACAGCCATGTACAAGAAAACACAGTTACTTGTGCCCAGCTTTTGTTTCCTTCCTGTGTATGTTTTTCTCTTTTTTTCCTACTTTTTTCTTTTGTTAACATAAATTGCCTTTCCCTTTGGAGCAGACATAAGTGACAAACATTTGATTTCAGATGTTCTAAAAATACATTAATTGTGAACCTGACATTCACTAATTATCTAGCAAGCTGTTACTGTCTAATTCTAAAACCACTTCCAACTATCAGGAATTACTAAAGCATTCCTATGAGCAGTAGTGCACTCTACTGTGGATGGTTAAAATCACAAAAGCAGCATATTCAGGAAGTGGTGTTATTCAGTCTTCAGCAAAGGTGGTCTCTAAGATGTGACAGTTGTTAAGTCTTGACTCTGCAGATAGTGTGTGCATACTCCCAGGCCTATGCATGGCATATTCAGCAATGGGCTCATTCCAAGTAATTCATTCCAGTTATATTCTGGAATTGGTCTGAATTACAGCCCTGACACCAAACATGTACTCAGAACTCCTCTTCCAGCACAATCGTAGCTAAAAGATGCTGGTTAATTCAGCTTCATATAACATTATGTATCACATTTATTTCAAGTAAACCATCTTATTAAAAGATTATTAAAACAGGCAATTAAAAATACACATTTTGGCTCTTTATAACAAGAGTTATTATACTAAAATGTTACTGGGCACTTTTCCACTGACTTAATCTTCCTGATGTCTGTGAGCTTGGCTTGAAACAGGCATGCAAAATTAGGCCTTCAGCATTTGTTTCATGACTAGCAATTACTTTTTAATACTTAGAGGAGATATTTCAGAGCTCTTAGAAGATGACAGTTTGACAGTAATAGTTCTCCTTAATATCTTAGGTGTTTTGGTAATGCCTCTATTTAACTGGATTTAAATAATTACTTTCAGCGCAGGAAGCTTCAATATGGAGTTCATTCATCATTATCTCAATGTTCTACAGTTAAAGGCATAGCAGATATGTCTCCAGTATTTACTGGACTGATAGTTCAAGCTGAACAAGATCCTTAAGTCTTTCCCCCAAAAATCTTTCTCTTCTACAGTTTGTACTCCTGTAATCAACACCACCTTCTTATCTCATAGCATACAACCTCATTTTTTGACTCTATACACAACTGTTATGTATAAGAGTTGCAGTATTATTTCTTTAAACCTCTTATCTGCTGTGTATCCTCTTCCAGTGAGCACCACAGCTAAACCTATACTGTAAGATAACATCATACATTTTTCTCTGATACTGAATTTTATTTTCCTAATCTTGATTCTGACTTTTCTTGATCGCTTTCTTCCACAAGAATATTTCTTGTGACATTGACTATGTGATTATTCTCCACATTTCTCCTACTTCAGAAGCTACTTATTGCTGCTAACACTATTATCCAGCCGGCTTTCTCATGCTCCCTATAAAAATGCAGGTATCTACATCTGCAGCCTACAGCACTCTCTTATTGAGGTTTCAGAGAGGCACCTTACTTGTTATACTCCAGCTGCTCTGTGTGCTGGTGGGGAAATCTTTGTGCAGATCTGGAACCCCTTTGACAGCTACAAGTCCCTTCTCAAAGTTCTTATTTTGAATAATTGTAGAATCATAGAATCATGGAATCATAGTATCATAGAATCATAGACTATTTAGGGTTGGGAGGGACCTTAAGATTATTTAGTTCCAATGGCAGGGACACTTCACACTAGACCAAGTTGCTCGAAGTCCCATCCAACTTGGCCTTCAACAGCTCCAGGGATGGAGGACTCACAACTTCCTCAGGCAGGACAGTCAGGTTAGTGTGCTGGTACTACTGCTCATTCTTTCCTGGTCCCGCCTCTGTCAGCAACCCCTCTTTTGTTGTTCTATTGTCTTTCACCTCTTTTTGGGAAGGGACTGATTTTTGTTAGGTTGGTACAGACCAAAGTCTCCTGCTACCAGAATCTGAATGAATAAGTAATAATAGTGCCTAATTATATCAAATATTTGAACAGTTCTACTTCTCTTTGATTCATGCAGCTAAAACTTCTGCTGCCATTTTCCTGCTCACATAGTAGTTGTTCTGGTTCTACAATGAAGGCCAAACAGCTAGATGGGGAAGAGTGCAACAAAGAACTGAAAAACATTCACCATCTGACATTTGAAACACTTCCAAGAAATTTAACAGTGGCATTAAAAAAATAAAGCAAAGAGTAAACCCAGTAAGTAGTGATTGCTTATCAATTCACTTGCAAATGTAATGCAAATTCCTTTAAACGGAAAATTATGATTTATGAGTACACTGTTAAAATGAGGTGTTATAGCCTCCTGGTATGACAACTGTGACATGACAATGGAGGTACCAGCGCCTGCTTCTACTATGGCTTCTGTTGAAGTAGAACCCTCCTACTCATATCCATTCATTATTTACTGTTATCTAGTGGATATTGACAAGGACAACTTGTGTGTCAGGATTTTGATGCGTTTTACAAGAAGTAGCATATCAAACATATGCAAGTGTTTTATTGTCTTCAATCAATGTAATCCAACAGACTGCCCACAAACTGACTTTACCATGCAGTACATCTCCATATGTCTCCTCTTCTTTCCCAGAGGGGATTGGGAAGGCTGTCTGAATAGCTAACACTTTCCAAATATTCGAATATACTTTCCTGCTTTTGTAGCCCAAAGCAGACCCAGCATCTGCTGCTGTGCCCCTTTTCCCCTTACCTTGGTAACAGCACCAACCTTTCTGGTGCCCTTCTCCCCACCCTACAGTAGCATTCAGTCTGTGAAAGCAGTGGAGATTGCATTCAGTCACCTGCTAGAAGAAAAAAAGCCCTTTTTTTTTTTTTTTTTTTGGGAGGGGGGGAGAAGGTCCTGGGGTGTGNAGCACCAACCTTTCTGGTGCCCTTCTCCCCACCCTACAGTAGCATTCAGTCTGTGAAAGCAGTGGAGATTGCATTCAGTCACCTGCTAGAAGAAAAAAAGCCCTTTTTTTTTTTTTTTGTATGGGATGGAGAGAGAAGGTCCTGGTGTGTATGTTATAGTCTATAGCTTCCTGAAGAATGAAGGCTGAGTGGCAGATTTGCTGCAGGATAGCAGAGGAGACTTAATCAGAGCTAAAACTAGAACTCAGGTCCAGAAGACAAAGTGCTCTTGAGGAGGAAAATTTCTTTCTAAAGGAATTAACCCCCCCCCCAAACAAACTAGCAAGAGCAGAGAAAGAAAAGAAAGAATACCCTGTTTCTGATGGAATGTGCGTGCAAGGAGTTTTTAAAAAGGGAAGTTCTTGAACTCAGTTGATTAGATACACAAATTAAGGTATTAAGTCCCACAAATTTCTATGAATTTACAGATATCACAATGATGATTGAAATAACGCCTTAAGAAATACTATATCCTTAATTTATGGTACACAACATCTTAATTTTCAAGTGTTGTAGCAAAACTATATCTATTACATTGTCTGAGACTTAGGTAATTTTGAAAAGAGTACTTATACGGCAGACACATTTAGATTAAATTGTGAGCAATTTGTTCTCCTGTGTAGTTTTGTGAATCTTGTTTACAACCAGCTATGCCTAACTTTTACATGCCTTCCTTTCCTCCAAAATTTACACCCTGTGTGCTTAACAGTGCAAAGGAGCCTGAGCACCACAGACTGGACTGCACAGCAGTTAGCACAGTGCACTGGATTGCTGAGTGAAAGAGCTAAACTGAAGGTTTCTGAGACCCTTGCTTTGCCAGGAAGTGCGCATCTAAGTCAGGGGTGCAGGAAAGCATTGCCTGGCCATTTCTGGAGTGTTTTACCTAAGACAGCCATTAAAGAAAAAAAAAAAAGTCAGGAGTCTTGGGTTTTTCTATATTTTTAAGGAAAGGTAAAGGATACTATGCTTGTGTTCTTTTTACAGCATTTACTACCATAATGTTCAGCATTTCTGCCAAGAACATGGGTACCTAAAGTCAGTTCTGTCTCTTTCTTTCAGGAGTTTGTTAACACAGAATAAAAAGTGATGACATGTCCTCGGCATTGTGAGTGAGCACAGACAAATGCAAAGAAAAACGAGAGAGTAAGTAACATGATTTTATGACTCTTAAGCAGTTAAAGAAATCTGGGGGTATGCATTACAATTTTGGATCTTTTATGATGACTCTGAATTCAGATGAGTAGCCTTGGCTTACCTAAGATAGGTGAAGTCCTGTGGAATCACCATAGGCAGGAGTTGAACTGTGTACTATAAATAGGACATAGGCTACACTGTACAATGAGGAGAAAACAGTTTATTGAAGAATTGGTCATTAAAGGAGCTCAGTGCATTATGGGCACTGGTGAATACAAGCTTTGTAACACCAGTCTTCTTTTAATGTGGTTTTTATGTTTAATATCTTCAGCAGTTGTCTGTAGTACTTCTAGCCGAATTAAGCTTGGGGCTTTAGAAGATGATATCTAAAACCTAATTTTTAAACTGTAGTATAATTTTAGGTTATGGAAGTTATGGAAAATAACTTCATAACATGTTTTACTGTGTAGACAATGCTGTTTTATACTGTAAAATCAGTTTCTGAAATTTGTCTTATTTCTATACATACTTTATAATTTACCTTATAAACTCAAAGGTATTTCTTTCTCTTAAAAAAAAATTCTGACAATTTTCTTAGTTTTAAGTACACAGAGCAGCGAGTACATGGAATTATGGTAAGTGAGAAAAAGTTAAGCAACCACAGAGCAAAGCAGCATTTTTATTTCCCTTTGTTTTTCATTCTCTTTTAGTCTTGTTATTTACTAATGCCTATTTACATAGCTCCAATATTGAACAGACACTTCAGAGAAAGATTTGGTACCTTTTTAAATCCTTTGTAAGTATTCTTCTGCAGAATCAGGCAACACCAGGACTGACATACTATTTGTCTGTTAAAATCATGTAAAATTAAACAACAATAAATGAAGTTAAAAACCTGTCAGGACTAACAGGAAAAAAAACACAACTAAAATATTTATCACCTTTCAGAGTTAACATGAACACTGGTTTGGGGTAGATGTATACACTTACGATTTCTCTGGGCACATATGAAAGGAATCAGACAGTTGTTTGGGGTAGCTCTTTAAGAATACTGTGTTTCACTGATCACAAGGTTGGCTAGTGCAGCCGGACAGGAAGGGGTGCCATAAGCACATGAGACATCTACAGGAAATCTAAGTGAAAACCATTTTTTTTTTTTTTTTTTTTTAAAAGGGGGGAAAACAATGAGGTTAAATAAACCCAACTTCCGAGAATCAAAGAGAAGACAGTCAAAGACCTTGGTCTTAGCTGGCTGCAACAAGGGAGTGAATTACAAAAACTCTAAACCTCTTCTGACACAACAATATCACTGCCAATCAACAAAAGGGAGAAACAGCACATGTAATCAAGGAACATTAAGCATGTCAAAGGATTATGTTCATTGAGAGGGATGAGTATAAAAGAAGTCCTTCTGATTCTCTAATAGATTTCTAGGTGGAATGATAAAAAGTTTCAAACTTTGACGGCTCATTTATGATACTGATGCAGTTAGCCCAGATTTCTCCTGATCTGCTCTATCAGGCATGAGTAAACTCCCTCACAGTTATTCTGACATTATTTGCTACATCTAGGCTTACTCTGACGGCAAGAATGAAGTACCACATTTCCCTGCCCAATCCTATTTTAATTCAAAGTGCTTGAAGATTATGTGACTCCCTGCTTCTGCACCTAGACAATGAGTTTACTTCAAGCCATTTGAAGGCTTTTATCTAGTTAAGAGAGAAAAATATTTTTGGTTTTAGAAATAATCACTTTGGAATATAACAGGTACAGAACTGCTACCCAGCGAGTAGTTCTGCACAAAAAACACAGCCTCGCTGGTTTAAATGATGGTTTGTAAAAATGACATTGCTCACTCAGATCTTAATTCTGCAGATAGCTCTGAGTGAATGAATACTTATTCATTTGAATAATCAAGATTGTCATAGATATGGATTTTGGATGCCTCCTCCTTTGTTTTTTTGGTCTCTTAGGGCTAGATTTTCAGAAAGCAGGGATAAATACCTTTGAAAAACTGATCACCTTTAAGGGCCTTGCACACAGAGTTAGTACCTGATTGTGAAGACTCTGAAAAAGTTATCTCAGGTTTTCTGCTGGGAAGGAAGGCAGGAGACCCATTTCCTCTGATGCATTATGTATCTTGCTTCTACTAATGGACTTCTCTACTGTTACTTCTGTGAGTATGAGTAACAGGAAGTACACTTGCCTGGAGCATACTGATATGTGAGCTCTGCTCTAGTGACCCAGAATCTACAAAAAAGTTCTACCTGTTTGATGGGTGTGGGCACACAGAACAACACAAACACTGTCCTGCAGTGATCTATCAGTATGTGTTTGGTATTTTGTTTGTAAGTAAGCATTTAGTAGTGTAGACACAGCCCAGCTGTCAGAGCTTTTTTGCTCATCCTGCAAGCCTAATCTCAGTCGTCTAAATACTGCCATCAGCTTGCACTAGATTTAAAGCAAGAAGTACTTCTCCACCAAGCATGATTAAGCAAAATATTTGGGTTACTTGACCTGAGTGTTTTACCAAGGGAATAAGTATTTCCTGAGAGACTATACTGAATAAGGGGATGGTATTGATCTTAGTATAATATACTCAATTGTCATATATTGTGCTTTTAACAATAAGTAAGTGAAAAGAAACTTGTCCTTATACAAGTATGAACAAATCACTACTGGCTGTTTGAAAAATGAGCTAGGGCAATGTGACAAATACAGAGAATAACACTAAGCAGTGAGTGGCAAGTTAATGGAGAGGAATTTGACTAGTAGAGTTGCTGAGCATGTAAATAAAATTAAAGATGATTAGAGATGGAGTGAGAAAGAAAATAAATATACACAAAGACAGCATGAATAGCTGCATGCCAGTGTGCAGTCAAAATAGTGTGAATTTATCACACATATTTCAGATAAGACATTCCTCAATTGTCAGAAAAAAGCAGGGCTCTAATGGATTTTGAACATACATGTAGCCCACTAACCCCCATAAGTCTGAATGATCTGACTTAAACTGTATAGGTCTAGCAGATGTCTTTCTTAAAGTCCTAGGATGATGAAGATTCTACACTTCCCTAGGCAATCTACACCAGTGCTTGGGATCTTGCTGTTTAAAAATCCTCCCTGAGCACTAGCCTAAGTCTTCGCAACAGTTTGAGCCTTCTACATTTTATTATTTATTCTTATGACCTAGTGAACAATTGTCCTTCCTTCTTTGATGCTACCTTTTACATATTGGAAGTTTTCAGTCTAAAAGATCTGTAATGTTTTTATGTTTTTTACAGGTTTTCGAGCATTTTTCACACTCACAGGTTTCTTCTGGACCATGTCTGTTGAAATGAAATGCCAAAAATATTCCTTCACATACATGATTATACTTCAAAACTTGATGCCTTTAATTTTCTGTAAAGTTATGACATTTCTGACTCTTGATCTGCTTGTCATACACTATACCCCCAAGAATTTTTTCTGTGGAACTTCTGTCTATAAAATCATAAGCACTTCATAAGAACTTGTGGCCTTTCATGCTTGACTGTAAGGCAGCACAACCCAGAAACATGTTCACAACAGAAGCCAGTATGCAAAAATTCCCAAAAAAGCCTAACAGTGATGTTACTTCTGCTTTATTATTTCAGCCTAAGAGCTGCCTGGACTGAAGGCCATTGTGTTTTACAGCTACAAATGGACTTTTTCTGCATCAATTTATTCATCACTTTGGGAACTTGTTTGTACTTTCAGCTTCCAAACTATCCTGCGGCAATGAAGCCAACAATTTAGTTATGTCTTATATTCAGATTTATCAATTTTTAACATGTTGCCTAATGATTTAATTGAGGTTCTGATAGCTTTTTGTGAGGTTAGAAATAATTAATAAGCACTTCCTATTCACCTTATTCCAAAGATTTACAATTTTATAGATCTGTATAACATCCCTCTCTATCATCTTTTCTCCAAGCATGGAAAGTCTCGGTGCTTTTTCTCCTCCTGTTGTTCATCTCAGTTACTTACTCTCTTTTGCAGTATTTTTAAAATGCTGTAACACTTTTTTTGAAAACATGCAATCAGAACGCATCAAGTGTTCGACAGGCAGATCGAGACGAGTTGACATAGTGACATAACGGGATTTTCTGTTTCATTCTTCTTATTCCTAGGAATTTCTAACATGCTTTTAATTGATTGGGTTTTTTTTCCCCACCTCCAGTGGTTCCAGACCTCTTTCTGAAAGATAATAGATATCACAGTTTCAGATAGCTGTTATGTATTTATAATTAGGATGTTTATACCTCACGTACTAGTATTGTACTTGTCATGACTTAATTTGGTTGTTTTTACTGAAAAGTCCTTCAGTATCTCAAAATCCCTCTGGATTCCTTTTTAGGCAGTTTTATGTTTGTCTAGCATGCATAATAGTTCATCACCTGAAAATTCTGCAATTCACTCCTTTTCTATATGGTTATGTCTGCTTTATACACCAGAGATTCTACTTTGTATTCCTAGGGGGTATCCACTGGTAGTTTCTTCTCATTGCAAAACGTATTATTTTTTTAACCTTGTTTTTATATATTCTGTTTGTCAGAGTAACTTATTTAAGTACCTTTGATAACAGCATGAAAAACATATCAATCAGATGACATTTGTCATTTCCTTCACAGATCTCTAATAGATTGGTAAGGAATGACATCCCAACAGAAGTTCTGCTGTCTCTCTGTCAGTATGTTATATTTATCCATGTATCTACTAGGATAATATTTCATTATGTAGACAGAAAACTGATTGAAAATATAGATCAGTATTTATGGGCCAGTATTACCCAGAATTTCTCCTGGAGCTTGTTTTAAGCTTGGTGTCACAACTATCAGTATCCCGATCTCTGGCCCTAAGAGGCTGATTTAAACAGGTTATATACTGCAGAACTACTGCTCAGCAATTCATGTGTGAATTTCTTTACAGCTCTGGGATTATTCCCATCTTGTCTGTGTGATTTAGTTTGGAAAATTTTATTAGTGTGTTCTGAAACGTCTGTTATTAATAGTGTGAATTCAGAATTCCTCAGAATCATCACTCATCAAGAATGGCGCTAAGAACTGCCCTGACCTTCTCTTTAGTGAAAACTGATGTAAAGAATTAATTTAGCTTTTTCTAATACAGTTTATCTTTGTTGAGTGCCACTTGTGATCACTGATCAGTTCCACTGATGGTCTGATGAACTGCTTCTTTTCAGTGTGGTTAAGATGGTGTTGAGCAACTAGCTAGGGCTTCTTCAAAACAGTGTTTTGTTTGTGATTTCCCATTTGACTTCATAGACCTTCTCCTTCTGTTTTGGGTTTGTTTTGGTTTTTGGCGCTTTTTTTTCCCTCCTCTTTTTCACACACTTACATTTTTTGGAAGTTATTTCTGTATTTCAGTATTTTCCTTTGTGGCTTGACCACACTAGTGCTGGTTTTGTTTGAAAAGCTTTTGGTGTCTTCCTAATTGAAATTATTCTTTGGCTTTTGACCTGTAACATGATGTTGGTATGAAATCTCCAATCCAATGCAAACTTTTTAATCTGCTTCTTTCCAATTTTCCTTTTCTTCTCAAAATTCAAATGTTACTGTTGACAAAGTCTCACCTCATTTTGTCTATAACCTTTACCATCTCGAGATGTGTGGCTGTGCACACCTGCTTGCTGATTACTGGGGTTCTTAATCGCATGACAGCAAATAATTGAAGTCTCTCATTATTACAATTTTCTACCTTGCTAACTTCTTCAGCAGTTCGTGATAACTGTCACCATTCTGGTAATCTGGTAAACTGCAGCTCTAATATTATATTTCTATGTAGGAACATAATCCATGGACATTCACATACACACAGTGGTAGAATCTTTACCTTGTTCCCCTTTATGATTTTTTAAATTAATAATGACTGTGTGCAACCCACACAGTGTCTATTCTTACCTGAGGTCAGAGTTTCTCATTTCCAAACTTGAAATATGTCTTCTTTTTGTAGACTACACTTTGAATTCATCAACAGAATTTTAAATTCTTATGCTGGCCTTCTGTGTGCTTGCAGATCCTTTGGCTTGAAATTATCTACAACTTTAACAAACATCCCAAGTTATGAATGAACATATATAATGGTATTGAACCAGGACAGAGTTTTAACATAATTTTCTAGTTTGACTGTAAACCATAAATTTCCTTTGTTTGTGGTTTTTAGACACATAAGTTTGTTTATGAATGAGAATCCCACAAAAGAAAACATCAGAAACCTCCCTGAAATCCTGCTAGATTCCACTTCTCTTTTTCTCAGGGCCTATTACTCATTAAGAAGGAAATCAGATGACTTGACATGATTTGTACTCAGCAGGTATATGTTGGCTTTTATATATCCCCTTTAGCTTCTGAATGCTTAATAATAATGTCTTCCATTACTTGCTTCATTATCTGGGGGGACTGATGATAAACTGGCAGTTTAGTTAAATCCTTGTCTCGTCTTTTTCCTGTTCTCTAAAAACAAATAGTGTGTTTACGCTATTCCAATGTTTATTTCTTACAATACAGGATCATAGAATCAGAATCATAGAATAGTTAGGGTTGCAAAGGACCTTAAGATCATCCAGTTCCAACCCCCTGCCATAAGCAGGGACACCTCACACTAAACCATGCCACCCAAGGCTTCATCCAACCTGGCCTTGAACACTGCTAGGGATAGAGCATTCACAACTTCCTTGGGCAACCCATTCCAGTGCCTGACCACCCTAACAGGAAAGCATTCCTTCCTTATATGCAGTCTAAACCTCTCCTTTTTAAGTTTGAACCCGTTACCCCTCGTCCTGTCACTATCAATGCGGAATTAATGGAAACAACTATTCCTTTGCTATGTAATAGCCCAGGGCTACTGCAGTCCTCTATGGGCTATAGCTTACTCCTTTGTACGCAACTAACTGAATTCACTTGCTGTCTGGGAGCCAGTCTGTGCCACATACTCCATGTGACAGCAAAAGCTGGAAGACGCAACATGTTCATTAGACTAGTGAAAAGACCAAATTAACTTGTTCACAGCTATTCTCTAATATCTATACTGCTTAATGCAATGTGATTATTAACTGTGAGGTTTGTAGACACAACATACATAATACTGTTGTCTCCTTTGAAAACTCACGCAGAACTAGTCTTGTGGAGAAAAGACAATGCAGAAGGAATCATGCCCTGCCTATACCACCCAAGGAGACCTTTCGCTGTGCTTTTTGCAACCAGATTTGCCTGTCCCACACTGGCCGTTTTTAGTCATCAGCGCGCTTGTAGCAAGTGTGGGTAAAGCCCTTCCCTAATCTTCATTCGCGAAATCAAGCCATGATGGTGATGATGATGATGATTTCAAGGAGGTGTATTATAAGTGAAGCGAATGACATAATTAATCTGAGAGGCAGCTGAAATGGTGCTTGGGCAATTGATTTTGAGTGGCCAATAAAAGTTATTTTTGAGAAAGTATCAGAAAAGTGTGCCAAACTGATGAAAGAAAAATGCTGATTTGCACACCAACACCAACCTTCGCCTTAACACATGGGGGGGGGGGGGGGGGTTTGGGGGAAAAAAAAGGGGG
>NDXB01018249.1:3196-16477 GCA_002631895.1 Agapornis roseicollis
TTTTTTTTTTTTTTTTTTGTTTTGTTCCCAGTAGATGAAGTTGGTTTTCCTTTTACTCCTTTTATTTATACATAGAGAGTGTATAAGACACTCAAATAATACTGCGATGGCTGAGGCATCAACATAAGATAAACAGCTAATTGTGGATCATTAATGTTGCTCTACAGCATTTTAAAGGATGATCTGAGTTTCATTTCATTACATCTCTATTGAGTAATGTAAATTCCTGCCATGTTCCATGTCCCACAAGAAACGTCAGTAAGACAAGTATTAGCATGTATTGTCTCACAAAGGCTGTTGTTTACCTTGCAACTGAGCCATGAGCTCTAAAATGAAAATACAATGACAGTTATTTAAAAAGAACACATTTTAATAAATGTCATTCACATCATTTGGGAAATTGTAGTTTATAAATAAGACAACAAACTAAGAAAATGAAAACTTTTTGTTTGTTTGTTTTTTATTAATTGCCTTTATAACTATTCATTTGCTCCCTTTATACCTGGAATACGTTAACAATTCTTGCATGTTCTCAAGTGTGCCCAAAAAACGTCTATGATAAAGATGTTCAAGCAGGATGTAGAAGACATTGCTTACTGTAACCAGTGATTAAAAACATACACAATTTTTTATCTCTACCATACTCTAAAGTTATTGAGATTTTCACTACAGAATTATCATGGTGATCTTATCCTTTCATTTTTGTTTCTTTTTTAAATACACTAAGACCTCTGGGAAAGTCATTGAAACAAATTTTAATCAGCTACCCCATACTAAACTATTCATCTTGAGAGGGGCAAATTTGGTCCCTTATAAGCTTGTACGAAGGTGTCTGACTTGCTGTTTAGCAAGGAAAACAGTATTACGTACAGGCTACAGTTCTGCAAACTGTTTTGCTCTTTGCATACACCACAAGGTATTGACAGTTCAGCTCATAACTTTTTTTTCTTTTAAACAGAGCACTCCATTTTCTCCAGCTTCTTCATTCATTATTCATAGCTAATGAAGTGTTTGCTCAAGCTGTGTCCTTCTCATCCTCCAGTCTCAACACAAATCCTCACTGTGGGACTCTTGGGCTTATCTCTACATGCACTAAGCCCTTTTACAGACAGCTTTTCCATAGGATGATTTCTGTCACTGCTTACCAAACCACTTTTGTGTCCCTCATCCATTTTATTAAATAGAGGGTGACTTGAACAAACCAAAATAAATATTTCATTTCAAGTATAGGCAAAGTAACAGATCAATGTGATAATTTATCTTAATAAGAACCAGATGGATGCACTTTTAATCGTGACTATTTGCCAGTGATGGAAAAGATTGTATTATGGAAAATGAAATATTGTAGCTTAATAATTTGGCAGACATAGAACTGAAATATGCCCCTGGATCTGACTGTGCCTGACAAATGTTTGTGGGACTTTGCACTGTCTCCTTGTGCCTGCATGATAGCCTGCTGATGTCAGAAACCTCTCTTAATAGAAGCAACTGTACTGGCATTGTTTTGTAGACTTGAAGGCAGAACCAGCTGTCTAGGTTTAATCAGTCATAAGGTTTATTGAAGCCTATCTTTTTGATGTAAAAAAAAGCTAAAACCTGGTGGAAAGGAGAAAAAGTAGGAGCTTCAGATGCTCACAGGTCAAGTTTTGCTATGGCATGACTCTATACAATGACTAGTAGGTATTTGATATTCATTAGAAGGTTGAAATTGAGATGTCAGAGAACTCACAAGAAGGAGACAGGCTGTAAGCTATCTTTCTCTCCTGCAATTTCTGCAGTTTCTGTAAGTTAAAGAGGCTGCATGATGTTTAACTCAGGATGAGAATTAGGCTATGATTTTCAGTAACTCACAGATCTTTGATAATGCATAGAACTTCCCTACTAAGTACATCTGGATAAACTAAAGGCAAATAGCTTGAACAAACAGAATTTGTTCCGAATTCTTACAGATGATGACACGAGAAATGTAACTTTGAATACATTTGAACTCTGCAGACCAATTCATAATTACTGTGAAGACGTCTCTGTGTCCTCTGAAGATCAACTGTTCAGCACCAGTCTGTTACCTTCTGTGTGAACTGAACAGATTTTTGCCATGTAGCAAGTACAGGCAGCAGTAACCATCATTCATGTATTTATAAAAGCAGTAATAATTTTGCAGCAACTGTGCATCTTCTTAAGGGGAAAACATAGTAACTTTTAAAGTTCCAGTAAAAACCAGTATAAGAAATAATCCAATACTAATTTGTCTGATGTTTGTGTAACACGACATACAATTAACTGGCATCACTGTGGTGTTGATACTACATTTGGTGAGAAAAGCTTCTGAACTTGAACAGTTTAATTTTACACTTAATTTCTTGAGCTAAAGAGATAGTTGCACAAGTGAACAGTTTGCATTATATCTGAAGATGCATTACTGCACTGTGTTCATGCGGTTTGTGAATTTTGTAGAGCAATTTTACGTACTTATACATAAACTTTTTCTGTGTAAATTAGTAAAAACTGCTTGCAAAAGTTCAGTCCGTTGTTGACTACAATTTCACATTATCAGATATTTTTAAATTAAACTTTAAATTCTGTTTTCGAACTGAGACATAGGTTTAATAAATAAAGTCTTTGAAAAATGTTTATTTTCATACGAAAACCACATCAAGAGCTCTTATATCACAATAACTAGGTAGCTGCTGTAGTGAAGAACTATGCCTCACAGAGAAAATGCGAGTCTCTGCACTGAACTTGGATACCTAATCCATCCTTTACCCTTTCAGGCTTGTTTTTTAATCCATTGATTTCAAGAGGAGCTTCATCAAGGTTACAGCAAAAGAATCTTAGGAACCTCTCAACTTGGCAGAACAAAAAGTGGTTAAAATGAGCATCAACATTTTTTGTCTGTCCTTTGCAAGACAAAGATTCCCAGACAAGTCCTCTAAATAGCTATTATTTAAAATGCACTCTGCTTTTGGGAGTCTCTACATAAGGATGAAAACAGAGGTCACTTTCTCACTTTACAGTCACAATTGCTGACACAGCGTAAAGTACTCCAGAGCTTTAACTGTGGTGTTGGTTTTGCTTTCAAAATAATGTTTTATAAAAGTCTGTATTAAGTGTGAAACAAAATATACATATGTATGTATGTTTAAAGCTATTTAAGTATTTTTGTGTTTTCACTTTAGAAGGTAGAAAAATCCTTTCCCTTTTCTAATTTTTTCATAAATAAGAAGCATTGTTCCCTGGAGCGATTTTGTTGGTAGGAAAAGATTGCACAAGCAATCAGACTCCAGCACCCTCCAAGGAACAACCAGAGTTTGTAATCTGACAATGGAGCTCTGGCTCTTCAGCAGGTATACCAGTCTAGACCAGACTGACATTGTACTCTGGAAATGATCATCTTTGGACACTTCCAGTAACCATCTCTCAGATCCCTCCTGAAATATCACTTTTACCATCACACAGACTCCTAATGTAGTTAAAGTTTCTGCAACACAAATTGAGCCAGTGATAAAAGGAACTAAGAGCAGTGGTAAACTATTAACTTTTTATCAAGGTAAGAACCACAGCCCTTCTCCCTTACCTCCTGGCTCAGGAGCTCAAAACCAGCTTTCAGAGGCCACTGCCTTTGTTTTATTCCCTGTCATTTAGCTGATCCTTATTTACATTAGGAAAAGTCTGCAAAACATTTTTCATATTTTTCATATGCATTGATAAATCACTGCAGAAGTGCACTATGTGCATGATGCTATAAATTTCTCATTACATATTTCTTTATAATTCAGTTGGTTTGAATTAACTAACCAAGGAACAAAGCCAATGAGATTTCAGTAGGGAAAATCAAGTATCAGAAAAGAGAGCTGGGACCAAAGGGGAAAGTAAAGACTGGGAACAGAAAAAATGATCAAATACCTCAGACAAATATGGTTTTTTATACATACATGTATAATATATGCGTGATGAAAACTTATATACTGAAATGAGAATTCAGTCATGATCAACTTGTTAATTAGGGTTCCATGTTCCATCTGAAATAAGTAATAATTCATTGATCCCTACCTCCAACCAAGATTAAGCTCAATACTGGACTCCATCTCCATCATTTTCAAGTCCAGTGAAGAATCATTGTCATTACTTCCATGGGAATCCACATTATGAGATGTCAAGTTAAAATGCATAATACAGCATATGTCACCTGCCTCGTGCTGAGGCTGCTGTCCCTACTGGATCAAGGTAGAGCAAGTTTTCCCATTCAGGGTCGAGTATTCAGTCCTACCCAAGCTATCTGCCAAGGAATGGAAATTTCACTCAAGCCTATTAACTATACAGGCAGTAACACAGATGTTTGCACATTGAGTAGGCTATTACTTGAGGGAGCGAGGGTGCTGGCACTCTAGTCTTTAAATTCTTCACATAGAAGGAAACACCACCTGGAGCAGGAAATGATCCAGGGACAAGCAACCAAAGAGAAAAGGGTGGGTGGAAAGGAAGCGGGAGGAGATCTATTGAAGGAAGAAATGTCTGTCATGTTCTTGCCAGCTGCTTTTTCTTTCTATTGAAATGCAGGTTTGTCTCTTTTCCTGCTCATGCTTGGAGGGGTGTGGGTATGTGTGTGTGCAGGATCTTCAATCTGCTGCGTTTGCCCCACAGAAGGTGGGAGTCAGCACATGAAGCTCAGCAGCTTCCAAAACCATATGGGAGGCTCGGGAGAGGATGTGAGAAAAGTATGTGGGGGCTCAACCTGAACAGGAGGTTGAGCAGTGGTATATCTATTGTAACACAGCAGCACGCATATCACGAGTCTTTATCCAATGTGCCAGAAGGCTTTTTCAGTCAGGATTACACCATCAAAGCATCTCAGTATCACTCAGTAGTGTTGATTTTGAAAAAAATTTGTGAAAATAAAACATCTGCCAGAGCAGCACATATATTATTACAAAAATAAAGAAAAAAACAACAACTTGCATTGCATGAAAATCTGGCCATAAAGTCAAAGTCTAATCCAAATCACTCAGGAGACCATCTTTGGAATAAGGCCATCTCAGAGTTACTAGACAAAATGGATGCCGTTAGTGTTCACTGTAGCAATAATAAGGTTTGTGGCTTCAACAGCCATGTTGCATTTCAGGATTTTTTTCCTTCACCAAAGCCTTTCTTTAGTTGTAAAGCCTAAGTATCCATCAGGCTCACAACCCAAAGCCATCTATTGTTTCCTGCCTCATACAGCTTGATGAAAGTTTCTGAGGTGGATCTAGCCATATGTTTAGAGTTTATATGGCAATAAAAAAGTCTAATTTCCATCATAATACCAAATGTAAATGAAGGCTGTGGAGGACTGCACAAAGGCTAGTGAAATAGCCTCAAGTCCAGGTCACTCTGTTCCCCAGTACAGAAGGATAAGCCTCCAAGTCTGCAGAGAAAACCCTGCCATCTGTGGAGCCTTTGCGGGGGAATCTAAGCAAGAGCCATGCACTGAAACTGGGTTGGTCTGAAAGCACAACCCAGTCCACAGCTTGACAAAAGAAGTTCAAACCAACTCTAATGCCATACATTTCCCACACTGGTTTTGCACATTATAGGGTGTGTAACGAGCATGATGGCATGGTGTACTGCTAATGATGATTTTACCCCTTGTATTAAGAGCAGGCTTCATTTGAAAAGACAAATTCAAGACTCCACTGTATATCATTCAGAAGGTGAGTGATGATCACTCGAGAGATGAGTTTATTTTTAATTGCTGTTCTTGTATATTTTCTGCCATTTTAACCTTGTTAGTCAATAACTGTCTGTATCTCATGCCTCTGTCTTACTTTTTGTCTGTCTCAATACTTACATTCTCAGATGCTAATCCATGCAGCATCTACTATACTCCTTTTGATACTTGTTTTACCAATGAGCAGGAAAATCAACTGAGATGAAATTGAATGATTTCTTAAGGCTAACAAGTTATTTGCCCTGAGCCTGGGCTTGGTCACTGTATGTCTATGTTTTCCCAGACATGACTTCTTTTTCCCCCAGAAGGGCTGTCCAGATATTCTTAGACTTTGGACGTTTAGAGTTTCATGAACCTGGTAGTGAAACAACTGCTGTAAAAACAAAACCCAATTGCTCACTTCCTGTATGTAGGCAAAGTCACTCTATAGGATGTGAGAAATTAGGCAGACACATCTCGGAAGGACTAGTGTCGCCCAATTCCTTTTCAAAAGTTAAAGCAACTTGGTTTGGAATTTGCTGAAGTTCTGCACATATGAACATGAGCTAGAGCTCATCAAACCAAGCCTGAATGGTTGAGTGTTTTTCAGATCAAGCTGACAAATACACGGCAAGATATCACAGGATTTGATAACACATGCATAAATTGAAAGATTGAACTTTGCCTGCATGCACACTTCAAAGATTATCACCAAAAGGAGTTTGTTCTCAATGAAGAAACATCTAGTTGACTCACAAGCAGGAATCTGGTGATTTGCTTTGTGTGATGAACAAACATCAGGTTTATAGTCAGGTGTTTCTGAGATCTGTGCTGCCTTTTAGGGGTGCTTTAGCACCATGACAGCTGAAGCGCACTGCACTCTGCTGTGTTGCCAAACCGTCACTGGTGTGGTCTGGTGATAGCCTGTGCTAGAAAATAAAATATGCAGGAATACTGTCTGCTTCAAGACCTGCCAGAAGTTTGTTGCTATACCATCTGGGCTGTTTTTATTTATCCAGCTGTGATTTCTTTGGGTTTTGCATTTTTAATTAACACAGTTTTGAAAGAGGGGCAACTTTTGTTTAACCTCTTCAATGCTGCATCATGTAGGTGAGGCAAAACAATTCAACCACAAAATCTGTCAAATTCAAGATACCATCTCTTGAACTGTTTGTGCTTCCTGGAAGTTATCATGAGTTGTTACCCCACAGGCTATGCTCAATTCCAAAAACGGGTAAGGGATTTTTTCCATTGAGAAGGTATATATAAATGGTGAGAGAAAACCTGTAAAAAAATCAAGATTCAGCCATCCTATTAAGTTACTGCCTCCAGGTCTTTCTGTCTATGTCTATCCTTTTTTCCTCCCCTATATTCTCAGCTTTAGAACCACATTATAAAGAGTTCAGCCTCACAGGTAAGCAGACAGCTGTGCATGTGCCCACCAGATTTTCCTAATTGTTCACTACTGCTTTAAAACCACTCTGAACAGGTATTAGGCAGTTACACTCACTTAGGCAGGCAACAATGGGCCAGTATAAGCAAGTGACACCCTTGCTGTTGTCAGTTGCAGCAGATAAAGAGAGTGACCTTGGCAATCCTGGTGCATAAGGTTAATTTGATGAGAAGATGACACTAAATGGGCTTAGAATTTAAGCGTAAGAGTCCCCATATTAATAAAACCTAGTGCCTTGACCACTTTCATTGCAGGATTTTACACAGGTGTTGGCTGAATTTTTCCATTTTTTAAAGTTATAGGCAGGAAATACAGCTTTTTGTTGTTATTTCTCATGGTTTTTTGCACTGCAGTTTTTATGCTGATCTCAAGTCTTTCTTTCAATAGACCAAAATGAGCAGTGAGATTCAGTTTCCTGTAGTACCTGACACAATCTCACCTGGTCTTCAACTGCCTTTGTAGAAGTCTTCTATATATCTTGCCTCCTAGTCCCATGTGGATGTCTCTGGTATCCTGTGCATATCAAATGGGGCTGCATTGGGTATGTTTAGGAAGAGAATTGTTCCTAAACAAGAGAAACACATAGCTTTGCTTCCCTTTTTAAGCCAGGGTACCCTTAGACAAGTGATGCATGCCAGGAACTAAAATTGCAGTTCCTGGCTCAAATTTTCTACAAACATGTAATAATGTAATAATTAAAACAACAAAGCATTAACCCTTTACCCATACAAACAGATAAAATTAACAGAATTGTCATGCCCCATTATGATTTTCATCCCCTTCAGTCTAGAAAATGAACCAAATAATATATCAAGCAAAACCAAGCTCTGTGACTATGATGGGTTGATCCTGGCTTGTCTTCCCAATGGGCTGCAGGGTAATTTCTGCTCCGGTCCTGAAGCACCTCCTGTCTTTCCTTCTGCACTGACCTGGGTGTCTGCAGAGCTGTTGCTTTCACATATTATCATTCCTTTCTTCTGACTGCAATTGCTTTTATGCAGCATCATTTTCTCATTCTTAAATCTGTTATTCTGGAGTTGTTATAAGCATCACTTGATGGGCTCAGCCTTGGCCAGTAGCCTGTCCACCTTAGAGCCAGCTGGCACTGGCTGTGTCAGTCATGGGGGAAACTTCTAGCAGCTTCTCACAGAAGCCACCCCTGTAGCCCCCTCTACCAAAACCTTGCCATAGAAACCCAATACAGTGGCAAACTGGAAACATAAACATCTTAAGAATAAAGCATGCATTACTTAGCAATTACTCATTAAAATATAAATTCTCGCCTCTGCTGAACTTACTTTTGCAGCCCTTTCTAGTTGGGTGAACTGTCTACAGAGTCCATCAGTTCCCAGAATCCAACCCTGGTAAAAATTTTTGCCTAACTGAGTACATAATACAGGGAATTGCAGATCATAGTCATACATATGGCATCTGAAGAACTGGCACCCAAATGACGCTCAAAGCTGTGTCATTTGGCCTTCAGCTTTCCAAGCAGGCAATCCACCATTCTCCAAACACTGAAAGCATGACTGGATGTTCTTTTCACAGCCCCATGCTTTCTGCTGTAAGTCATGCCAGGAGAAAAGTAAATGTTCACACTGATGATCATTTCACTTCTATACTGCCCAACAATGCTCTCCAAAGCACCCTGCTGTCATCAGGAATAATGTTCATGAGCCACCCCAAGGGAAAACTTTTGCCCAGCAGAAGAAGAAAGTCATATCCATTGCAGTTAACACATCTGCAAACATGTTTGGAGAAAGTCCTGGGGAATACAGATGCAATCTGCCCCTTTAAGGTACCAAATCTAAGCTTAAAATCCAGATATTTGCCGAAATCACTCTAAGATAAGATCTTGAGTTCCTACTGAGAGAGGTAAGGGCTTTCAAAGGTTTCAAAGAAGAAATCTTACCTGCATAAATTTTAGATGGGATCTCATTCTAAATACTCCTTCAAAACTCAGATTAGGACTAATGACCAGAATTCCCATGAAAAGATTTAAGAAAACAAAAATGGAGTTTAAGAAGATAAAGAACAATAAAATTCCAAGGTTATTAGTAGAATTATCTAAAATTAAAAATATAAATAAATCAGCCATAAGTCGTAAAGAAGTGGCATCTGACGCAGCCACTGAGAAACATGAAAGAACACATTGAGGTCCTGCAGCAACATGACTTAAATTCTGTCTTTGTACATCCTTATTAAGCATGGGGTTAAACGTTTGGATCCTCAAGAAAGGAAATGATTTTTATACTCTCTTTTTTTTTGGGAGTTATGACCTGAGTCACAAGGAACTATTTCATAGTATGTCTGAGGTTGTGCAGCCTTGAAAATGCTCAGTAGACACCAGTAGTAGAAAAAAGTACTTTGGCAACATAGAAAAGTATTTTAGTTACGAGCACTTAGAACCATAGAATAGTTAGGGTTGGAAAGGACTTTAAGATCATCTAGTTCCAACCCCCCTGCCATAAGCAGGGACACCGCACACTAAACAAGGCCACCCAAGGCTTTGTCTAACCTGGACATGAACACTGCCAGGGATGAAGCACTCACAACCTCCCTGGCCAACCCATTCCAGTGCCTCACCACCCTAACAGGAAAGAATTTCTTCCTTATACCCAATCTAAACTTCCCCTGTTTAAGTTTGAACCTGTTACCTCTTGGCCTGTCACTACAGTTCCTAATGAAAAATCCCTCCCCAGCACCCCTGTAGCCCCCCTTCAGATACTGGAAGGCTGCTAGGAGGTCTCCACGCAGTCTTCTCTTCTCCAGGCTGAACAACCACAACTTTCTCAGCCTGTCTTTGTATGGGAGATGCTCCAGTCCCCTGATCATCCTCGTGGCCCTCCTCTGGACTTGTTCCAACAGCTCCATGTCCTTTTGATGTTGAGGACACGAGAACTGCACACAATACTCCAGGTGAGGTCTCATGAGAGCAGAGGGGCAGGATCACCTCCTTGGACCTGCTAGTCATGCTCCTTTTGATGCAGCCCAGGATACAGTTGGCTTTCTGGGCTGCAAGCACACACTGAAGCTGGCTCATGTTCATGTTCTCATCGACCACCACCCCCAAGTCCTTCTCTGCAGGGCTGCTCTGAATCTCCTCTTTGCCTGACCTGTAGCTGTGCCTGGGATTACTCCAACCCAGGTTCTTTCTTTTTGTTCATCTTAACATTGTTTTGAATTTATGTTTAAATAATTTCATTGTTAACTGTGAATAACAAGGTTAGTCTGAAAAGCCACAAGTTTATTTGGATGCATAACTGCACAATCCAAAATTCTGGAATTAATTAATTTTATCAGTGTTTCAAATTTTCTGTAATGTGTTGCAGAAAATTGATTTTACCACACGTAATAAGGCTTTTTTCTGCACTATCATTACATTTCTTCAAAGCATTTCCAATAAGAACACTGCAAATTATGTCCCCTCAGCTAGTTCATCTGTTCAGTCAATAAGCAACGTTTTATTGCTTTTATGAATTAAGCCCACTTTACATCCAATCATTTTGCAAACATCTGTAGCCGAATCAGTCTAGGGAGCTTTTGAAAAATCAATCAGTAGGGAACAGCTTTCTCTATTTTTTTAATTTTAATAAAGTATTTACACATGTTTGCTCCACATGAAATAGGAAAAGCACTAAGCTTGGTTGTTATATTTGAACATTGCAGTGAAGCCCACCTTGCATATTAAAGTTTTCCTTATTTATAAAGGAGGTACAAAATGATGGCATTGAAATGATAAACTGGTAATCTATGTCCTAGCTATGAGCACCTAAATCAGAGGTATTACAGCATCTCAGTCTTGTAAAAGTCATAATGTAATTTCTAAGGTGTGTAGCAAGGCCATAGTATTTCAACAGTCTTTCTTCTACTATCTTTTGTTGATTAGGAAACTAGAAATAAAGGAAAAGATTTGGGAATAGCATGGAGAATTTCATATTAGGGAATGTTGAGACTTTAATCTATTTCTTAATTTGAAAAAAATGCTTATTCATAATATTCAAACATCACCAAAACATGTGAGACTTAGTTTCAACAAGAAATTGCTGTTTAAAATTAGAAAGAATCCTCCCCCAGATTAATCCAAAGAATAGGATATTCACCTTGGATTCTTAAAAAAACAAACAAACAAACAAACATCAAACAACATTTTAATTCAACCTAAAGATATCATCCCATTTCCTACCTCTTAGATGCCAGCTGAAACTGTTAAAACACAACTAAACTGAAATGGAGACTTTCACTTTGACAGTTTCATCAGATTATAGAATAGGAAAACCGCCTAGATTTTGGAAACTCTTCATATAGGAAAATACCATTTCTTTCCCAGCTAACCTTGGAATCAAGAGGCTTAGTTCTAACTTCTTATATGATGATTTCTGAGCCAGGTTGATTTCAGTGTGTTATTCTCTAAAACAGAGATAATTTTCTTCATTCTTCGTCTTCTTATTTTCTCTAACTGAGCTTGGAATAGTTTGGGATGGTTTGCTGTATTTTTTACAATGCAGTACAGATTAATAACAGTAAGTTGCACCCATCTGGTGTTTCCTCTGGTTGACATGGGAGCAAAGAGGGACATGTTTCTGTCTGAATAACCTTGGAAGAAAAGCTATCAATTATGAAAAACCAGAGCAAACTGTGAAAAACTGAAGCAAAGCCTGGAGTTCTGACTTTTAAAAGCTTACCAGTTTTAGCAAAGTTAATTATATTCACCTAAAGTAAATATTCCAATGGCCAGGATACTTCCTTATACAAGTTATTGCTCAGGTAGTGAATCCAATAATGAAGATGATAATGAGGTTGAAGGTATTTGGGATCAAGTTCTCAGTTGTCTAAAACAACTGACAAATTCTTGTATTTTTACTATCCAGTACATCTTCTTTGACAATTTGAAGGTGAGTCTTTTGATTTAACTGGTTTATGAATTTAGAATATTTGCATAGAAAATACCTAAGTATAAATTTTTAAGCTTAGGAATGAGCAGGTCAAATATTCAATCTTCTTGTGAATGTTATTTCTGATATCATGTTAAGATAATTCACTGACAACTTATATCCCCTTCATACCTTGCAGAGATACCTTGTAGAGATACTTATACACAAGTGAAATAAACAAGAAAGTTAATTCTTCTGCTGGATATTTTTGGCTGCCTTCATTCACAAGGAGCAAGTACATGGTGGGTTTATGCTTCCTAGCAATGTAACTGTTCTAGGCCAGTCCTTGAAACCAGTTCCAGTGTTTTGGGCAAAAAAAAGCTTGTAGCAGCAACAAAAAGCCTCTACTAAAATTCAAGCCTGCTTGGTGCCAGCCAGCGTGTGCAGGGGTGTTTTGAAGTCACACTGTCATAGAGAAGCTACCAGGAATTGTGGTCTGGAGCTACAAGGAGGCAGTGACCATGCAGACTGCATCCACTGGTCAGGGAAATTCCCCTGGTTTCTGGGACAGAGCCATAGCAGCTTCACCTCATCTCTCTTCACCGTCTCAGGGCACTGCCATATGGGAGCACCACCTGCAGAACTTTACCAGAGCTCCTTTCTGCCTGCCTTTCATACGCACTGGCTCTTTGGCTCCACATTGCAGGAAGGTCTAGTTAAAATAAATTAGCTTAACTCCATTCAGTCTTATTTTCATTTTACTAATGTCTTTTTCTTGCTTGACTGCTTGTGCTAGGTGCTTTTGTTTTTATTCTCTTAACTTACCCTTTTGCTCTGTGATAACCTTGCTGCACAATTAACATGGGTACCCAATCTGTGTGAATGCTTTTGGCATGTTAACTATTTTAAAATAGTTATTTTTAGGTGCTTAATATACATTACTGGCATTTTATTTGGGAAGGTCATTTGAATATGTTCTCAGAACTGCTGAATTGTTTATTGATGTCATAATTAATTACGTTACTTCTGATGTTTGTTTTCCTGGGCATGGTTTCATGACATTTAAAAAAGAAAAACAACCACAAACAACACAAAAACAAACAAAAGCCTCAAATTAAAACAAGGTAAAACAACTGAGTTGATTTATTTCATGCTTGGGGTTCTTTTACTTTTTTTTTTAATTTGGTCACACAAAAAAAAAAAAAAAAAAAAAAAAAACAAACAAAAAAAAAAAAAAAAGGAAGGAAATTGAATAAAAGAAATAATTAATT
>NDXB01018249.1:16486-32298 GCA_002631895.1 Agapornis roseicollis
AAATTTGGTCACACAAAAAAAAAAAAAAACAAAACAAAACACACACACAGAAAAAAAAGAAAGGAAGGAAATTGAATAAAAGAAGTAATTAATTTATTTTTTCTTAAAAGGAAGTTTTATATTTTTTTTTTTGGTGTTTATCAAGAGCTGGAGATTATGTGGTATATTGACAACTGGTATATTGACAACTGCTTCTATAAGCTTCTTGTGGGAGCTCCAGGACAAAGGATATGAGCTTTTTAAAACAAAATGCTTAGGGCCAAATTCAGTAAACCTACACTATTTACATAGCAGGGGTGCTAGAGGCCCTCAAGGCTTTAGTGCCCACATTCAGGCAACTCAGGGTACTTAGCTGAGAAAGCACATACAGTGTCTTACAGAGCAAATAGTGACGAATGATTTGGGGAGAATGGTTACAAAAATTACAGCATTTCTGCCATGCCTTTGAAGATTTCTATCTCTAAATAGGGTAAACACAAATAGTTAATTTAGTATTCACCACAACTGAAGGAATAGAAAACCTCAGTGAAGAGGCTGCAGGTAGAAAAGAAAGAAACCTCCTGAAGCACGTCAGCTGCTGATATAATAAAAGTATTTTATGTTGGCAGGAGATCTGTCTAGGAGGCTTCTGTACAGCTTTCTCATACTTTCCCCGAATTCTCACCCACTTCTTTTCCTTTTTCATTTTCCAGCTTTTCCTCACCAAGCCGCATCTATGCTTAATTACACGGAGGTCTGTGTTTTAAAAGAAACAGTAAAAGACTCCAGCAAACTCAAACATCCAAAGCGAGAAATACCCTCACGTGCCCCCCTGAAACAGTCCTGCAGTATGAGATTCCTGCAAACAAAACCAGCTCATAGGGAAAATGTTTTTTGTAGCTTTGTGACCAGGAGTTTTGTAATGTTATTTTTGTTCTTTGGCCAGCAACTGTGTAAACCTAGTGAAAAACGCATTTTGTTCTAGGAGCTTAAGTTTACTCCAGGTAATTAATATGAAAGCCAACATTATTGCATTTAAAGGTGGTACCTCCTGACATAGCCTGATGCTTCTTTAAAGTGTATCTCACAAATGCTAATATAGCAACTTGTTTATGTTTCACTATATTACAAAGGAAATATAGCTCACTTGAGTAACCACATACTGCTGTCACCTGGCATTGCCTTCCAGGGTAACTTTCCTACGTATCTGTTCTTCAGATCTTTGCTGCAGGGACTCCCTGCTTTCTAGTTATAGCTGATCTCTGTGTCTAGTTTAAGTGAGCTGATCTATCTGGGACGATTCATGCCCTTAGTTCAGTATTAATAGTTGGGACATAGCTATCATAACTTAACAGCTTCTAGATCTGGCAGTTTACAGGGGCAACACCACCAAAGATAAGAGCCACTGCAAACTTCTAAATTTGATTTATGTTGCCTTACAGATCAGCCTGCAGAAGTGCAAGGAGGCTCATAGAATCATAGGGTTGGAAAACAGTTGGAAACAGTTAGGGCTGGAAAAGACCTTAAGATCATCTAGTTCCAACCCCCCTGCCATAGGCAGGGACACCTCACACTGACCCATGCCACACAAGGCTTTGTCCAACCTGGCCTCGTGCTCACAGCTTCCCTAAGCAGCCTTTTCTAGGCAGAGTTTGGTCTTTCCTGGCCCAGGTTTAGGTAATACCTAGTGAACAAGTCTCAGCCTTTTTTCAGCTGTACCTACTTCTCTCACAGCAATTCATTTTGCCTTCCCAGTTGTGTTTTAATAGCCTCTAGAACTTACACATTTAGCCCAATCAGTACTGGGATTCAGAATCTCACAGGCAACCTGTCAAAATGGAACCAAATATTCATTAACATTTTAACAGTAAAGATATGGCAATCTATGAAGTTTATTTTCCCATTAAACTTATAGAATTAGGACCATAATTATTGTCTATGCATTTCTACTCAACTTTGCCCAGTAGAGTATGAAAATGTATTTTTTTATAACTAATAATCTTTATTAGGTGCTAGTTGCCATATTTGAAAATACTTCCAACCTACATAATTTCATTGTTTACAATATTAACTACAAAAGCAAAGAGAATTGTTTATGACACCCCCTGGACAAAAACCAGAATGTAGATTTGCATTAATGCTCCAGTAAACAATGATCATCAAGAAAAGATTAAAACACAGAGGTGGTTTCCATTCTTCTTCTGTAGCCCCCCCGCCCCCCCCCGAGTTTTCTTCTCCTGTCATTACAAGTATCTCAGCTGCATTTTTGAATGTTTGATTATCATGTAAGCATACTCTATAAAATGGTACATAACAGCATCATAACCCATATGTTCCCTACCATGACGGAACAAAAGCATTTCTTGTGTGTAGTTGTAGAAACTAAATAGGAACCATTCATTCAAATCTTCAACTTCCCCAAAATGAAACACAGAAAGTAGGTGTGAGCTACAATGTTCTATGCAATCCAATGCAAATGTATGCAAATTTCTTCATATTAGAATCATTGTCTAGTTGTCATCCTCACATGGGGCACATCAAAGCCATATGACCTGATTTTGCACCTGCTGTTTAATTAAATTTACAAGGCAGACACTCTCTCTACTCCCGGTGATATACAAATCCATTTTTACTACCGCAGCTTCTAATTTACAAGGTAGTCAACTGCTGTGTTTCACTGTCAATAGCTGCCCAACTTCTCTTTGTTAAAGTGAAGATTAAAATCTGAAAACTGGCCACCATTTCAGTGTATGAATTAAAAGAAATATTAAATGCAATTTCCCTCTTCACCTTTTTTAAAAAAAAATGGGGCAAAAGGGAAACTACAGTAGGAACACTTCATACTATTGTAACAGTGTTGATTTTTTCATTCCCCTGCTGTGAAGAGGCCGAGACACAACACTTTTGTCAAGTTATCAATAGTTTTTTTCTGTTTTGTAGGAGCCATATGTTGAAATGTAGCAATGCACCAGTGCTAGTAGCAATGATATTAACAAAGCTGTCTTTTTTCTTGGATGATCATGTAAAGTTTTCAGTATATATGCTATTGGATTCACGTCTTGCTTGGAAATGATTTTGCTGATCTTAATTTGATTTTATTCTCCAAAACCTGTTACTTTTTACTCTTTCCAGTGTGCAGTTGGTAATGTTGCAATAAGTCAATAAGTCAGAATGCTCAGTACTGTAAAACTCTTCTCCCTTCTTCGGACCAATTCACAGTCAGCTTCATTATTGCCAAAATATTGTTAGTCATATTACATAGGTCCAGGGAGGGCACAAATTATGTTGCCAAAACCCATTAATTAATCTTTATGTCACATAGAATAGGATCATAGAATAGAACATATAGAATCATAGAACAGAACTTATAGAATCATAGAAGCATAGACTGGTTTGGTCTGGAAGGAATCTTTAAAAATCATGTGGTTCCACCCCTCCTGCTATGGCAGGGACATCTTCTACTAGACCAGGTTGCCCAAAGCCTTGTCCAACCTGACCCTGAACACTTCCAGGGATGGAGCATCCACAGCCAACCTATGTCAGTGTCTCACTACCCTCATTGTAAAGAATTTCTTCTTTATAACCAATCTAAAGCTGCACTCTTCTATTTAAAAGTTGTCCTGTCTCTATAGGCCTTATAAGCCCCCTTTAAGTATTGAAAGCTGCAGTAAGGTCTCCATGGAGCCTTATCTTCCTTTGGCTAAGCAAGCATACTTGAGCTTAATTATTAAAAACTATTAAAATTATATGTAACTAAGAGCAACTGCTAGCAACACATCAGAGAAGAGGGAGGAAAAAAACCACCCTATGCTCATTTCCTTTTATAGACAGAATGAGGAAATGCAGTAACAATAGTAATACCATATTCACAAGCAATGAGACATTTTCAGTGAGCTACCTTTAACCAAAACAGTGAAATTAGCTCATTCTCACTTTGTTTATACTTCATTTAATTCTGTATTTAGTTCCAGGGATATATGGGAAGCTGAGAGAACAGGGGAACAGACTTTCATATGGGAAGAGTTTTTTATGAACTGAAAAGGCAGAAACAGCTTTGGGGCTGCCTATGGGTGGCAGCACACGTTCACTCAACGACAGCTAGATCTGATAGAAAAGTTAGAACTAGTCCGCACAATTAAACTAAAGGCTCTTTGTCCTCCCCCGCAATTCCCCACTTTCCCAGCTTTTTTCCCATGTGCTACATGGGGTGAATATCTAAGATTCAGCAGTGCTTTCTGATGATGCAAAAGCTAAGCATTACTGGGCTGAGAGGGCAAAGGCTATGAAAATGGTGCCTAGCACCCTGCCCATCTCAAAGCCTCCTGCCACAGCTATAATGTGGAGCAACCCAGTCTAAATTCTCAGGCTGCTTCCCTCAGGCTTGCTGTTCCTCCTGATGTGCCTCACTGTGAATGGCAGCAGCTAGTCCCAGAGTTATCAGAAGCAACCCAGGTGATCTGAGGTCACCTCTGAGGTGGTGCTCTGCCCTGCACTCGCTGACACGCATGGGGTCATAAGGAAATGCATCATGGTCCTGCACGCAGATGAACCTTGAGCACTTGTGAAGCAGATGGCATTTGGCTGTGGTGCCTCTGGAGACTCCCTGAGAAGAAATGATTGTCAGAAGGTAACTGTATCAGTCCTTAGCCCTGTATTTCTGAGAAGCTCTGTCCCGTATATGATTTTCTTCCAGGATTATTCCATATACACTGTTTCTGACATAGTTTTCCTTCTCCTGCATTGGCTCTACATCAATGCTTTGAGTTGGGGCTGACAGCAGAATTTTGCCCAGTGTTCTCACACCATATAAATGGTTATATGCAATGATCCTTTGTCTACCTTATATATTTTATAATATGCATTTCACACAAAGAGCAATAAGTAAGACTTAACTCTTAAATAAAATATGACCCAGTATCAGCTTAGTCCACTTTAGGTTGCCATAATACCTTAATTTTCTTGTTGATTCATATTTTAATGAGGAAACTATTATTGCAGTATCTTCATTGTTTAATTAAAATTATAATTAGATATTAAAATGCTGGAGCACAAAAGTAACTTCTTGCTGAAGGGTATCTTCAGAAAAACAAAAGCTTACAAGGGTTGTTATGGCTTTGAGAAATTAGATGTGGTCACCAAATTGCATCTGATTTTTTTTTTCCAGTAATAATTACCTCCCTGAGAACATACTGGGCTCCATAAAGAATTACTGTATTATATTTGGCAGTCTGTATAATGAAAAAAGTCATTCCTGATGATCAGTGTCAAACTTTAGGCCTTAAACTCTATAAATCAAGCAAATCAATGATTAAAAGCAATTACACTTAGCATTTGCATAGTTAAAAAAATATAAACTACAGAACTAATAAACCATCAAGGTCCCCATTCTAATTCATTTCCTGCTCCACTACGGCATTAACAGCATTTCATCATTATATAATATCTACTATTTTAGAGGTGAACAGACACTAAAGTATTGTGAGACCTCAGCTGGAGTATTGTGTGCAGGTCTGGTGTCCTGAACATAAAAAGAAAATGGAGCTGTTGGAACAAGTCCAGAGGAGGGCCACGAGGATGATCAGGGGACTGGAGCATCTCCCATACGAAGACAGGCTGGGAAAGTTGGGGCTGCTCAGCCAGGAGAAGAGAAGGCTGCATGGAGACCTCCTAACAGCCTTCCAGTATCTAAAGGGGCCGCCTATAGGGATGTTGGAGAGGGACTCTTCATTAGGGACTGCAGTGACAGAACAAGGGGTAATGGGTTCAAAGGTAAACAGGGGAGGTTTAGATTGGATCTAAGGAAGAAATTCTTTCCTGTTAGGGTGGTGAGGCACTGGAATGGGTTGGCCAGGGAGGTTGTGAGTGCTCCATCCCTGGCAGTGTTCAAGGCCTGGCTGGATGAAGCCTTGGGTGACATGGTTTAGTGTGCGGTGTCCCTGCTTATGGCAGGGGGGTTGGAACTAGATGCTCTTAAGGTCCCTTCCAACCCTAACTATTCTATGATTCTATGAAGATGTAATAGCTTATTCCAGGATGAATATACAACAAATTGGAAACTATAGATATGAAAATGCATATGTAAGTGGAATTACTGATACAGATTAGAAAAAGTTCTCAGTTATATCTGGGAACCAGCAAGCAAGACAACGGAAAAAGCAACTTGCAAAATTTGTTCCAGAGGAGGGTGTACTAGATTCCAGCAAGGGAGCTGTGAAGACAGAAGGTGAAAAGGTGAGCAGGAAAGGAGGAATGCAGATTTGAGAGGGAGTTGGGTTGTGACTTACAGGTAGCCAAGCTCCATAGCAAGTGTTGTGCTTGTAATGGAGTATTCCCTGCTAAGGGTAAGAGCATTAATCACAGCTCTTGTCACACTCCTGGGGCCTTCACTGTGTCCTGTGATCAGCCAAATCAGGAGGTTGGTGGTGGCAGGCAGGAGAGAAAGAGAAGCACACATGGGCCCTGCAGGGCAGATGTAGCCATGGCATGCATGTACATGGTCCCATGGTTTGGTGGGACACCTATTCTGTGTCAGCAGCCACATCATGAATGCCTGGGTAGGAATGCCCACTAGGCAGAGGACAGTGAAATCCTGTGAAGGGATCTGTGAGCAGAGCAGAGATTGGAGGTGAGGGTTGGTTTGCTACACTGGAGAGCAGATACATAGTTCTGAGGACAGGATGCAACTGCCCAAAGAGAGGCATTTATTTCAGTTTAGGTTCTGTGGAGTATCTGTCCAGCCTCCAGGTTGTGCTTCAAAGATTGCCCACATCTGTGTCACCTAGGCAGGTGTCTGTGAAACCCTGGTAGGCTCCAAGTGACACTAGATGCTTATATACATATATATATATATATATGATGTAGTCCTCTAATATGAAGCTGCCCATACCTTGTTCTCTCTAAAATGTACAAAGATACCTGCCAGGGTGGTGGACCCAGGGCCTCCAGGAGTCTCCTTCAATCTCCACAGCAATCATTTCAGCTACTCAAACTCTCATGACCAGTACCACAGCTACTCAAACTATGGCAACAGGCATCACTGTTATTTTTATCCCCATAATAAGCACTACATCCACTCAATCCCCAGTAGCAAGTATGGTGGCTATTCAAACTTCAACAACAAGCACTGCAGCTGCTTTAATTCCTGTGACCACCAATACCGCAACTACTCAAATCCCGGCAATAAGTACAACCATTACTCAGCCCTCTGCGATGGGTGATATAACTGAACCAGAGAACCAACCAATGTTGGTATCAGTTGCCTCTATACACAAGAGGAAATGGAAACAAAACCCAACTCATTTAGTGAAGGAAGAATACATATAAATCTGATAAACCAAACAGAAGCAGAATCAGTATATGGGCCCTTTGTCATTTTCCTTTTGTGTATGATATGCAAATTAAGAAATGACAGTCAGAAAGGCAGACTGCTTTAATATCCTTCCCAAAAGCTGATTTCATTTCAGCTCTCCTGTGCTGCTGGTGTCTGTGCTTATTGTGTAATGAAATGTCTTATCCATGCAGCACCACAAATGTAAAAGTCCAGTAAATTGAGTCCACTATTTTTTCAGCTTTGCATCAGCAGGGAGGAAGTTGCACATATTTAAACTGGTTAATAGGACAAGAGATAAGCTTTGCTATGCAGCAAACATCGGCAACAGGATTGACATAAAAGACAAATTTTAATTGCAAAAATATGCCAACAATGTCATATAAAGACATCACTACTGTTTCTATGTGGGTGTACTGAATAGTGAATATGTGTTGAATTTGTCAGATTGTTTCAGGGGAAAAACAAACAAACAAACAAATGAACAAAAAAGGTTAGAACTTCTGTACTGATCCTTTCAAAACAATTGGCTGATTTTTCTCTCCTAATTTTTCGGATGTATTTACATGGAATTTTAAAAAATAGTGCCTGTTCCTTACAAATACTTCCTTTTGTCCCTCTGAAATATGTAAACCTCTTCATTCCAGATAGAACAAGCTATTTCATTTGAAGGAAGAGAACATTGAAGGAAAAGGCTTGTATTAGCAGGGAGAAAGAATACTGATGCTATAACCTGGACCAACATGTTTTCATTGTGGTTTTGTTTGATTACCCACACTGTCTTCTCATTAGCACTAACAGTGTCTGAATAGCTGAGCTGCAATCTCTTCATCGGTCATGAAAATCACTGCGACTGGGGTGAGCTGCAATCAGCATGCAAGCAATCACAGTGTGACCAGGGCCGAGACGAGAAAGAGGATATCCATATTCCTTTCTTGCAGTACTTTGGATTAAAAGCCTGCAGGTGGACAGCTGACGACACTGCTGATGGTGATTTTGTCTTGATCACTGCACACAGGGTCAAGTTCACCCATGTGGAAAAGATTGCTCCTACCTTGAGAGCAGTTCAGCGTGTGAGGAAGGACAGCCTTCCTGGTAAGGTAAGAGAGGAGAAGAGTAAACCAGAGAGGCTCTCATCCAGGAGAGAGGCTGAAACAAGAACAAAGAGCAAAGGCAAAACTGAATGACAGCAAACTTTATCCAAAGGGATCATAAGACATCACCCAGGAAGCTGCTGGACTGACTGTCCCTGAGAGGACTCTGCAAGACAGGGAGTTCTTTACAGACTTCACTCTAGCTCATACAGAAAATTTTCAAAAAATCTCATTTAATGTCTAATAACAGCTTTGATTTTGAAAAGTAACCCGCTTTTGTTTGCGCTGGTGTGCTCCCAAAGCTCAGGAACAGGTAGTAACCCCTAATGCTCTGGTCAGCTTTGTGGTGCCCTCCTACAGTCAGGAGGGTCCTGACTTTTCACTAGATTTTTGGATAAACGGGAGGAGTACTGGGCAGAGAAGAGGCTGGGATGCAAAGTTTTGTCAGTCATAATTAATTCTGAGTAAGCCTGCAAATTACTTAGGTGGGTTTGTGTTTTTTTTTTTCTTTTTTCCTAAACTTTGGACAATTTCAACAGTTTTTAGGGTTTTCTCCATTTAAAAATAGCAAGTTAGAGCAGAATGGATCAGCCCTGTTGAAACTTGGTTTTTATTTATTCAGTAGTAGGAAATGGTGGACCCAAACGTAGAACACAACGGTTATTGAGCTGAGTTTCTTGAGGTACAACACATTAGCAGGTGAAAAAGAATACCCTCTGAGAAGCAGGCATGGATGCTGAAATGAAGCTAGAAAAACTCATGAGGCATCAATCAAGGCAAGAAACATTACTGCATCCCAAAAGGTCAAGGTAACATTAAGAGGGGCAGAAACAGGCTCAACTTTACATTATCACTCAAATTAGTAGTAAGAGAAAGGGTGCTTTTTTAAAAATCATCAATATAGGTAACTCTCCATCTCCCGCCTCACAGTCTCTAGAAGGGAAAACAAATTGAGGATGAGGTTGCTGCCTAACCAGTTATTTCTGGCAGCTTGGAAAAATGCCTATGACATCAGGTCTGAATCCTCCAGCTCTTTCTTACACAAATTAAATTACCTTATGAATACAGTTTATATAGTTTATTTGCTCTTAAAATTTAATGGACTTTATATTCACACTACCCTTTTTTGGTTGTTATTAATGAAAGCAAAATAACTTGGGCTTTATCTTCCAGTACAGCTTCAAAATTTAGTTGTAGTAAACATCCAAAAGTTCATAGTCATTAGAATTGTTTGGGTTGGAAGGGGCCTTAAAGATTATTTAGTTCCAACCCTCCTGCCATGGGCAGGGACACCTTCCACTAGACCAGATTGCTTAAAGCACTGTCCAACCTGGCCTTGAACACTTCCAGGAATGGGGCATCCACAACTTCCTTAGGCAGCCTGTTCCAGTGTCTCACCACCCTCACAGTAAAGAATTTCTTCCTAATATCTAATCTAAATCTCCCTTCTGTCAGTTTAAAGCCGTTCCCCCTGTCCTGTCACTACATGCCCTTGTAAAAAGTCCCTTTCCAGCTTTCTTGCAGCCCTCCTTTAGGTACTGGAAGCTGCTCTAAGGTCTCCCTGGAGCCTTTTCTTTTCCAGGCTGAACAAGCCAAACTCACTCAGCCTGTCTTCACAAAGGAGGTGCTCCAGCCCTCTGATCATCACTTGCACTAGCTTCAACAGGTCTACATCCTTCTTATGTTGGTGGCCTCACAGCTGCATGCAGTACTCCAGGTGAGGTCTCACAAGAGAAGCTCAGAGGGAAAGAATCCCCTCCTTTGACTTGCTGGTCATGCCTCTTTTGAAGAAGCCCAGGATATGGGTGGCTTTCTGGGCTGCAAATGCACATTGTAGGTTCATGTTATGCTGCTCATCAGCTAACACTTCCAAGGCTTTCTCCTCAGGCCTGCTCTCAACCCATCCTCTGTTCTCTCTGTGAGTCGAAGCACATAAATACATTCAAAGCTGTGGTGGAAAATAGACTTTTTATACAGTGTCCAGTATGCTGTGAGTCTAACTTGGTTAGAAATCTCCTCATGGAAATTTGAAACATCTCTGTATAGGTCTATCTGGGAAAATACATGTGAAAATGACAAAACAAAGTTATTTTAATGTTATATTAAGGTTTACCTCATGCTGAGGGTTTTCACAGTGGTTTACATACAGCCTAACCCAAATGCAAAATGAAGTTTCCAGTCTGCCGCAGTTCAATCTCTTAATTTTCTCACAGTTGAATATATTTGGTCTTTCATGCAAATAGATGTCTATCTTGACTATTTTGTACAGTTGCCCTTGCAAATGGGCATGTTTGAGTTTCAATATGGTAATTTCTTTCTAAAGAAAATATGGTGTAAGCAGATAATGGAACTGAATAATGTGCCTTTTCCATTTGTAACTTCTAGGATTCCATACATGTGCAAATTAGAGACCACTTGAGGAGGAACATTTGCAATATGTTAATCAATTTGATGGGTTAAACCACAAGAATTGTGGGGCATGTCTAGAAAAGTTAAATGGTCTCTCTAGCAGTGCAGGTTTCTAGCAAATTATTATTCCCACTAGTCCCATAAATAAATAATAATAATTTATATTGTTTCTTGGGCTCAGTATTATATGATACCTGGCATCATACAATGCATGCAAATAAAGACAGTCCCTGCCACACAGAATAATCATCCTCCGATTATGTATTCTGAATCCAGTTTCTGTGGTGCTGTGCTTGCCTGAAAGAGCTACAAGCCATTTTGAATAGCCACCTTTCCTTTCCTCACTTTCATCTGTTTTCCTGGTCATTTCCACTGTTAAGGCCTGCCATGGTGAAGCTTTCAGCTGCTTCTACTACAAATGCATCAGTGTTTTCTTCTGCACCAGTTTCTAAATAACAACTATCATTCTGGAGCTGGTCTACAAAGACATTGACCTCTTAACAAAATTTATTATTTTTAAATAAAATGAATGTTAAAGAAATAAATAAAACAAATGTGATTTTCATATCATAAAAGTAAATGCAGTCGTGCTGGATGGGCACTTGGTTTTTGGAGTCACCATTAAAGCCAAAGACTTTTCTGATATGAAACACAAATGCCACAGAAGTGAGATGTGAGTTATTAGTGGAATTTGTTTCAAATACTGTTGCATGCTCTAGCAAAGAACATTGGACAAAATAAACATAGTGGGGTTTTGTTCCTTGAGCCAGGAAGGGATAAAAAGCTGAAACCCATTATACACACACCACAGGGGAGATAAAAGGTATAAACTAAAGTTTTGTGCCAGAGTATCTCTATTCCCTCTGAAGTACGGTTTTAAACTGCTCTGAAGTAACAAAATGAAACAAATCTTTATGTATACAAATTCTTTAGAACATATTTAATCTAAATCTTCATACGTAGTTTTCATTCTCTATTTTCATATTCCTGCAGTTGTTACTTGTGAATTCCCTGTACAGCACCATGGTGAATTTACCTATTCAGCTGCAGTGAAGTAGCATGTCATGACATTGTACAGTCACTCTACTAAAAAACTTAAAAATTATTATCTTAGCAAAGGAACCTAGTGAGATTTGTCCCATAGACACACATGGTTTCTTAACTCCCTAGCAAGTCACAGTGTTCCAGAACCCTAAAATCCTGGGGCATCCTCTTCTGCCATTCACCAGGCAGTCTCTAAAAACTGGTTTTCTATACAGAGTAAATGAGTAGACTTCTTTAAGCAACTTAAAAATAAGGGGAAGTAAAAACCTAGCTTCAATTAACAAACTGGAATTAAATTACAATTAGCTGAAATTAAGTTCAAGCGGTTACAAGTTCAGATGTTATTTTATTGCAGATCATACACAGCATATTTACAGTTTCACCTCAATATGATGTAAATCTGTTCTATTATAGGGATTCCATGTGGCAAAGGCAATAAACATGATTACCAGGTAGTTCTGGGACTAAAATTCTCCTCATTTTAGGCTGCTGTAGGTAATTTCCTTCTCTTTCTTGCATATCAGCTTGCAGGAAAGTAAGGTGAATAAACATATATGTACTGTAGTTCAACTGCAATTTCACATACAGCACAAATATAAAACTCTGAAATAAGTTTAAGTTCAGATTCTCAGAAATAATAAATGCAAAAATTCAAGTTCCCTACACAATATAACTTAGACATCTTGTTGAACCATGATGATGATCTTCAGTTACAACTTGTTTAACTTGATGAACTCTGAAAGTTTTGTTTTCACCCTACTATACATTCATTCATAGAATCATAGAATAGTTAGAGTTGGAAAGGACCTTAAGATCATCTACTTCCAACCCCCCTGCCATAAGCTGGGACACCTCACACTAAACAAGGCCACCCAAGGCTTCGCCCAACCTGGCCTTGAACACTGCCAGGGATGGAGCACTCACAACCTCCCTGGCCAACCCATTCCAGCATCTCACCACCCTAACAGGAAAGAATTTCTTCCTTAGATCCAATCTAAACCTCTCCTGTTTAAGTTTGAACCCGTTACCCCTTGTTCTATCACTACAGTCCATAATGAAGAGCCCCTCCACAGCATCCCTATAGGCCCCCTTCAGATACTGGAAGGCTGTTAGGAGGTCTCCATGCAGCCTTCTCTTCTCCAGGCTGAACAGCCATAACCCTCTCAGCCTGTCTTCATACGGAAGGTGCTCCAGTCCCCCGATCATTCTTTTGGCCCTCCTCTGGACTTGTTCCAACAGCTCCATTTTCTTTTTATGTTGAGAACACCAGACCTTCACACAATACTCCAGGTGAGGTCTCATGAGAGCAGAGTAGAGGGGCAGGATCACCTCCTTCAACCTGCTTGTCACGCAGCCCAGGATACGGTTGGCTTTCTGGGCTGCAAGCAAACACTGCAGTTGGCTCATGTTCATGTTCTCATCAACCACCACCCTCAAGTCTGCAGGACTGCTCTGAATATCTTCTTTGCCCAACCTGTAGCTGTGCCTGGAATTGCTCCGACACTGGTGGAGGACCTTGCACTTGGCATGGTTAAACTCCATGAGGTTAGCATCAGCCCACCTCACAAGCATGTCAAGGTCCCTCAGGATGGTGTTCCTTCCCTCCAGCGTATCTAGTGAACCACACAGCTTGGTGTCATCAGCAAACTTACTGAGGGTGCCCTCAATCCCACTGTCCATGTCAGTGACAAAGATGCTGCGGAGGGACTCTTCATTAGGGACTGTAGTGATAGCACAAGGGGTAATGGGTTCAAACTTAAACAGGAGAGGTTTAGATTGGATATAAAGAAGAAATTCTTTCTTGTTAGGGTGGTGAGGCACTGGAATGGGTTGGCCAGGGAGGCTGNTTTCTGGGCTCAAGCGCTCACTGATGGGTCACGTCCAACTACTTTGTAGGACTGGAGCGTGTGTTCTTTGGGCTGCCTTGGCCCATGTGTGTGTGAAATGCCTCTGTTTTACTTCCAAAGCCAGCCAAATCCCCTCCTTGAGGAGTTTATAACCCATGCCATCACACGGAAGAGTGATGCGCTGTCAGAACCCGGTGGTTCAGCCACTTTCTTCCCATCTCCATGTGCTCAAATGCACCCATTATGTGAAAATTATTTAAGGACAAATACGAAATGTCATCCCCCATGAGTCAGGCTTTTGCTTCTGAACATCTGCTCTATCACCATTAGGGCATTTTGGAGCTTTTTCCTAATGTGGAGCATCAGCAGCAGGCAAGGCACTTCCCAGACAGAAGCAATGAAGGAGAAAGCTGCTACTCAGCAAAGCTGAGAACAAAAGGTGTCCATCTTTAGGCTGGAGTGTGGCCAAATGGCCCAAAGATGGTGTGGGAAGAGCAATGACTTCTGCGCTAGGATGTGTTCGCTGCTCCTGCCTTCCCTCTGCTCCTACTTTGATCAATTCCCTTCTCCAACCCTGATGTCTTATCCTAATTTAAGCTAAAAGTTCCAGTTTCAGGAACATGATCATTTCAGAGCCTGAACAGCTCATTTCCTTGTTTGTTCCCTCTGCTTCAGTTGTGCCAGCACAGCTGTTTGCAGGGCCTGCTGTGAATCAGACCAGGGAGCTGATCCTGCCACAAAGAGGGAAAACTGATGCAAAACCCAAACTACAGCCTCTTCCCCAGTGCTGGATCCTTTCCCTGCTCTCATTTACTGTGTCCCATCAGGTGCCCTTGTGCAGAGAAACAGAAGAGGAAGGTGGGATTTGTTGAGGTGCTGGCATTGCAGGGTATATGCAAGTGCCATCACAGGTTTCCACAGAGCCTTCAGAGCTGGATGCTGCTTTCCTCCTGTGTGATAATGAGCTGTAAAAGAGCTGCTGACCCTCTGTTGTGTGCTGGCTCTGCATTTCACAGAGCAGATATAACACAGTATGTTTTGGAGGTTGTTTTCCAGATGAGGCAGAGAAAGCATCAAGTGCTGTCCTGGGAAGAAGTATTTTGGACTGGCACAGACCAGGGGTGTTCACGGGAGACCATTCTATGATTCTATGATCTAATATGATTCTATGATCTAATATGATTGATTCTATGATCTAATATGATTCTATGATCTAATATGATTCTATGATCTAATATGATTCTATGACTATTCTGTGATTCTGTGATCTACTCCCATCTGATGCTCACCAGGACACCCAAAGAGAGAACCTCGCAGCAGCTGATTTAACTGATGTACTTTAGATGTATGGACCCTGCAGAAGGAGATAGGGCTGAAAGGACCTGGGTGCCAGAAGACTGACCAGAGCACAAACCCAGTGTTGTCCTGGGAATAAACTTCCATCTGCAGTCACTGATGGTGAACTGAAAGGAATTTTAAACCTTCAGATTTCAGGAGAGAGGCTTCAGGTGGAAACAGCAGAAAGACCCCATCTCCAAATGGATCAGGATCTGGTTTTGTGGCAAAGGGGAAATACCTGGAGTACATGGCTATGGTGTAACAAGAGTGCATTTTCCTTGGGAAAGCTTCCCTTCCCCAGATGACAATCCTGGGACAGCAAGAAATAGCTTCTGAGTCCCAGGGGAACACGGGATCCAGAGCATGGGTCCCCTTCACTCTGGTGAGATGACCTGAGAACTGTTTTCAGGCCTCAGGCTGGGCTTGTTGCCTTTCCTCTATGCCTCAGCCATGGGCTAGTGACTCAAAAGTCTGGCCAAACTGCCCTCTCAAACACTCATGGATGTAAGGAATAGAACTGAACTTCACCAACATCCTGGAAAACTGAGGAAGGGACAGGGAAAGTCTTGTTTCCTGGCACTGCAAGGAGACTGGGTAGACACATGGGACTGAAAACAGCCAACGTGGGCACACATGTGCTAAGTAGACGTGCTTGACCCACAGTGAACTGGGACCTGTCTCCAGCCTTGGACATCAAGGTGAGCATTTTCCAGTATCCATAAATATCCATACAGCTTCTGAGCTGGTCAGAGGAACCAAGACCCTTTCCAACAC